>AWOL01S0130162.1:0-10112 GCA_000715115.1 Nicotiana otophora
GGGGGTTCTTGGAAATGAAATGAAATAAACTCCCATTCTGTTAGGTGGTGACCTTTTTACTTTGTAGTGGTTAAAGGGGTATTATGGGAAGAAACATGTTAAGTACTTTTTTTTTTTTTGAAAAGGTTAAGGCTTATTAACTGAATACCAAGATGGTACCAGAAAAGAGTACAAAACTGCTGGGAATATCCATGCAGTTAATTACAACATTTTCTAAGTAACTCCATAAAATCCATGTAATGATCAATATCATCTACCAAACTACTATTACACCAAAGAAATAGATTGTGCAGACACTTATATTTTATTCTAGAAATATGATCTTTCTGCCCATCAAAGCAAGCTCTATTCCTCTCTAGCCAAATAGTCCAGAATATGCAGAGGTATGGTTCTCCAAATCTGTTTAAGTGCTTTATGTGTCTTCTGATACTGCCAACCATTCAAAAGGTTCCTGACATTCTGAGGCATGGTCCAGAAAATCCCACATAAATTGAAAAAATGCTCCCAGCACTGTCTAGCATATCTACAATGCAAGAAAAGGTTATTAGTAGTCTCCAGATCTTCTTCACACAAATAACATCTGCTACACAGAACAAAGCCTCTCTTCTGAAGATTATTTTGGGTAAGGCAAGCTTCCCAAGCTGCAGTCCAACCAAAACATGCAACCTTTACCGGAGCTTTGTTCCTCCAAATCACTTTCCAAGGCCAATTAGGTTCCCAGTGACTTGCATTTTTCCTTAACAAATAATAACAGCTTTTGACTGAGAACTTTCTGTCATTACTAGCATTCCACAATAATGAATCCTTCTTACTATGATCAATGTGGGTAGAATTCAACTGAGAAAGTATCTGACAGAAATTTTCTATCTCCCAATCATTTAAATTCCTTCTGAAATACATCTGCCAACCAGAATCTGAGAAGAAATCAGTCACCACTCCATCCTTATTGTTACAACAGTTAAATAAAACAGGAAATTTATTTCCCAAACATTCCTCACCATTCCATAAGTCACTGCAAAATTTTATCTTTCTTCCATTCCCCACCTCCAAGCCAGTAAACTGCTTGAACTCCTCCCATAATTTGCAAACCTCTTTCCAAATTCCCCCTCTAGTATACATGCTACTGAAGGGAGATTCCATCCTTGACGACTACCATAAATAGCTTCAACTATTTTAACCCAAGCTGCTTCTTCGTCACTATGAAATCTCCACAACCATTTGAACATCATACTCTTATTATGAAGTCTCAAGTTCTTGACACCTAGGCCTCCTGCTCTTTTATCTCTGAGAACTGTCTGCCAATTGACTAAGTGAATCTTTTTACATTCATTATTTCCATCCCATAGAAACTTATTCCTCATGGAGTTCAATTTCTTTTCAATTGCAGCAGGCGTAGGAAATAAAGCCATTAAGTAGGATGGCATCCCATCTAAGACACTGTTCTTCCATGGAGTCATTTTTTAGCACATCTATCCAAAACACCTTGCCAAATACTTTGGTCATTTCTTCTCACCCCGAGGGGGAATCCTAGATAAACTGTAGGGAATTTATCCGTCTGGCATCCTAGAATATTTGCTAGTTCTTCTATGTTGTCATCAGCATTGAAGCTATAAATATTGCTCTTCCCCAGATTGACTTTCAGCCCAGAGACTGCTTCAAAAGCCAGTAAGATTCCTCTGAGATATAGAAAATGTTCCTTTTCTGCCTCACAAAACAACAAAGTGTCATCAGCATACAGTATGTGAGATAGCATCACATTTGCGCCATTCCTTCTTCCAACCTTAAGTCCTCTGATCCAACCCAGCAGTTCAGCCTTCTTCAGCATGTTACTCAGCATCTCCATATCCAAAACAAATAAATAAGGTGATAGGGGGTCACCTTGTCTCAGTCCTCTTTGGGATTTGAAGTAGCCATGAGGGCTTCCATCAATGAGAACTGAGAATCTGACTGTGGAAATACAGAATCTGATCCATTCAAGCCATTTACCTCCAAAGTTCATTAGCTTCACGACGTTGATCAGGCATGACCAGTTAACATGATCATATGCCTTCTCAAGGTCAAGTTTACAGGCTACACCTCTTGTCTTCATTTTCATAAAGTGTTCCACGCTCTCATTTGCAATCAGGGCAGCATCTACTATTTGTCTACCTTTTATAAAGGCATTCTGATTAAGTACTTTGCCCACCCTTAGTGATAGATTCTTGATGTTCTGTAACTAAATACTTATTCTAGACTTTGTAGCTCATATGATCTCATAGCTGCTTAACACATCTTTGAGAATATTGAAGGACAATGATTCAGCACCTGCAGATACAGCTCTACTTTATGTTAAGATTAGCATGCCCACCATCTATTCATCCTATTACATTTAGAATACTTTTATTGATGTTGCAACATGGTGTACATAAATGTCATATATGGTATAACTAGTTAAGTAGGCACACACTGTCTGAGCGTCTGTGCTTACAATATCTATTAAATGTTGATAAAAGTAAAAAAATGTATTTGGGTACAAAGAAAAGAAGCAAGAGAAGGGGAGGGGGAGAAAGGGGAATAAGTGGCAGAGTGGAAATGAAATTAACTCCCATTCTGTTAGGTGGTGACTTTTTTACCTTTTTATTTTGTAGTGGTTAAGGGGTATTATGGGAAGAAACGTGCCAGTAATACACTACTACTTTGCTCAGCCTTAGTGATGTAGATTCTTGATGTTCTGTACCTGCATATCTGAATAAGCACAAGCGTCTCAGATCCTGTTGTTCTTGAATAATATTCCTCTTTCTTCTTTTGCTCGCCTGTATTTCTTTCTCATATCATTCTATGCTTATAATTGTCAGGGAGCCGGTGCAATCTGATATTGGTTTCTCTCCTTAAGAAATATCTGTTTGAGTCACGTGAAGCTGTTAACAGATATATCGAGGTTCATGCCTGTTGCTTGCCTCTCCATTCTCCATATCCTCAGATGTTATTGATCCTTTCTTATTTATGGGGTAATTGTGTGGTTTAGTGTAAAATATCTTTTTTCTTCTTTGCATGCAGGATGTTAAACTGCGGTCCAAAAATGACTATGAAATAGTTATCAGGATGTTGAACTGTAATTTGGATCTTTCACATGAAATATCTGGTTCAAAAGTTTGGTTTTCCTTGGAACATCCAAAGGTATATTTGTTTCTTTTCCATATTATATATTTCTACTTGATGGCTTTACCTTTTGGGCTGGCTACTTTCCTCTTATCTTTTTCCGTGTAAGTGCTGTGTTGCTAGAAGATAAAGTAAAGGATATTTTACCCAAAAAAAGAATGGATATTTTTTGCACTTCATATCTTCAAATACATGAAAGACATGAGCATGACTGCATGATTGGGAGCAACCTTGGTTTTTCCCCCTGATAATTGGGAGCAATCTTCAAAGCAGCAGCACTTTGTTGGCGGTAATATGATATTTTCCACTAAATAGACCGGAATGGGTGCAGATTCGCCCCCATTGCTAGTTTTCTAGCTGCAAGAAAAACAGCCTAAGTTCACAAAAAATTAAAACAGACAGAAAGATAGCATCCATGTTGCATACCAGTTGGCATTTTGAGTTAAAAAGTTAGCCAGGAAAATGGAGTCACCCATCTTTAAGAAACTTCACCAGTATGAATGAGTTCTTCAACTGATGAACCTAGTAATATTGGTGTTTGAAGAAGTGCAGTCATTTTCAATATGAATCAGTTTTCTTCTACATGATTCTGTACTTTGTAAATGTTGATGAACCTAGTGATATTGGCGTTTGAAGAAGTGCAGTCATTTTTCAATATAAATCAGTTTTCTTCTACATGATTCTGTACTTTGTAAATGTTGTTTTAAAGAATAGATCATCATGAGTCTGTACTTTGTAAATATTGTTTTAAAGAATAGATCATTATGAGTCTGTACTTTTACTTGTTTTAAAGAACTTCTGAGATCAAATCCTGTTATTTTTGGTACAAACTATTATTTTTTATGCATTTATTTGTGTTTTCTTGCAGGCAGAGGTTCGACGATCTGCACTTCTGGGTCTGGATGTGCGTGGTATGTTAAATGTTGAAGCAGCTGACTCTCAGGTAATGCTTCATTCCATTAATCTAGATATGTTGTACTCCCTTTCTCAACTATTTGTCCTTTTCTGCCGTTCCTTGATTTCATGCAGAGAGAAATTGATGCTCCAATAGATCATAAGCAAAATTGGTATTGTTACTCTTCTTTCTGTGATAGTGTCTGCAAAGCTTTAGGTTCTGGCAATTGAGCTGTATTCTGAATTACCTAGGCATTGAGCAGATCTTCAGTTTTTGTGTATTAGATATACTCCTATCAAACTATTAACATGAATAATTGACATAACATTTTTGGGGTGACTTCATCTTTGGGCCATTTTTACCATAAGCGAAATGAGATAATATGTTGAAGACCGCAGCATCGCTGTAAAATTTTAGCTTATACTGATGCGATTCTTGATGATTTTCTTTCTGACATTCAGCTGTTTATGTAGCTTGTTGAACATCAAGCATGCTCCCAATTTTTTGGTTGCTGAATGCTAACTTCCTCAGTTGGGATGTTTACAGATTACAAGACATGGCTTTGTACTGTAATGGGGAAGAAAATGCCTTTGTACTATGTTTGGGAAGCTCTAGTCTTCATTTTGTTGGTTGTGTTACTTGGCACCATTTGAAACGTTTGAAGGAATTGTGCTTTAAAAGTTTTACTGGAACATGACTTTGCAATATTAATTGGTTGTTGTGTGCAGCTGTGTCTTTTGAAATAATTGTAATTTGGAGGTTTATTTTATTTGTTATGCGAGCTTCTCTAGAATTTGGTGCTCGTATATTCTGCATTAATATTTTATGAGGTGCATTGAATTAGTCTATTGTTGAATCACTTTCCACTACATTTCCCTAATATCTGCTCTTCCATTCAGAGATTTGGCACCATTCAAGATGCTATACTACGCCGGCTCTATGATGAAGATTTGACTGTTGTTCAGGCAGCTTTAAATCTAGAGGCATTGCCCGAAATAATAAGTGCTCCACTTCGTATTGATGCATTCAAGAATGTGCTCCAAAGATGCATTGCGATATTAGCATCAAGTATGTTGAATTTTGCATTTGGTGAACTTTGTCCTAAATTGGACCTTTATATGCAGCATTTTTGCATTAACTCCTCAAAATTACAGGTGCATCTCGTGGTGCCTCAGTGGCGGTTGACGTTGCTCTGTCTTGCCTCCAGCATGCTACAGTGCTAGATGAGGATGAATATGTGAAGATGGTGGCGGCATTAGTTTTACCCTTTGTCATAATAATTCCAAAGGTTTCATTTAAGAGTTTCACTTGTTCCCTTTTAGCCCCAGATATTGCATAATTAGCTTGCTGATTACTTTATTTATTTTTGATGCTTAATACAGACCCAGAGATTAAATTTGAAAGCGGTTGAAATGGCCAAGCAAATGAAGTGGCCTTTCTATGAGAATCTGGTCAGTGTTTCTCTACTGGATAAGGTAATGGTTTTTATTATATTGCCATGTATCTCTTGTTTATTATCGTATAGCAGTTCATCCGATAATGATAAGATTGCCAGTCTTGATTGGAAACCTTAAATAAGTCTTTTAAGTTTTAAGAATTTCCAGTTGTGCTCCGTTTCTCGCATAGCGTGTTTTACCGCCGCTGTAATTGTTCTGTAGAATCTGAACATAGTAATCTAGGTAGTCACAAATTCCAACTGACAAGGTGGGTTGCTCTGATGGTAAGCACCCTCCACTTCCAACCAAGAGGTTGTGAGTTCGAGTCACCCCAAGAGCAAGGTGGGGAGTTCTTGGAGGGAAGGATGCCGAGGGTCATTTGGAAACAGCCTCTCTACCCCAGGGTAGGGGTAAGGTCTGCGTACACACTACCCTCCCCAGACCCCACTAGTGGGATTATACTGGGTTGTTGTTGTTGTTGTTGTTGTTGTATTTTGGTTTATTTCTTTTCTTTATATTCGGATGTAAAAATATGTGTGCGTAACATAATGTTAGCAGAAATCAACTTTGAGACTTGCTTTTAGTGAGCTAGCAAATAAATGATTGCAGAAGCCTATTCCATTTACAAATTAAATCATTCTCTTTTCTTTACCTTTGGGGGCAATGGGAGGTTGACTGGAATGCCCCAACTGTTAAGAAAAGACTTTATCGTGAAAAATCTTAAACCGAACCTGTTCTTATTTTAATTTGGTAAAAAGATGAATGATCATTGAACTAATCTTGAATTTTCTTATTTATATTTAGAAATTAGATTCTGGGAAAATATCCTCAATGAACGTGGAAAACATTAATGTGTTAGCAAAAGCATTGTCAACACATCCCGAGGAATATTTTCCTTGGCTGGTAGAATGCTGCAAAACCTTGGAACTGTCAAAAACCTTGTTCTTGTTGGTGTTGTTGCAATCTTTCACGCTGCTCGAAACAGGTAATTTTATGACTATGATTTGGTGCGCTAGTGCTCCACTCTGTCCTCGTCTTTCATTCTTGACTATGGTGTTGCGTTCGTGCATTTTCTTCAATCTCCTTATTGGAGTTTCTGGCTCTGTTACTGATTCAAATTTCGAAAAC
This sequence comes from Nicotiana otophora, assembly GCA_000715115.1. Taxonomy (NCBI): domain Eukaryota; kingdom Viridiplantae; phylum Streptophyta; class Magnoliopsida; order Solanales; family Solanaceae; genus Nicotiana; species Nicotiana otophora. The sequence goes on from AWOL01S0130162.1 coordinate 6,598, forward strand.
TCAGGACTGTACAAGCTAATTTTTAATATTTGACAAAGGTGTAGAGTGATTTGAAGAGATACTTTTGCTCTTTACTGTTAGAATTTTAATGTTAGATCACTGCAACTTTCTTTTGGAAAATGTTGTTGTGTTTTTTACTTTTGGCTCCTCCCCTTCATTGCTAGGAGATGCTCGATTTTCAACCTTCTTTGCCACTTGCTTTCCGATCCTCCGAATGGAGTGGGAGTTGCTCGAGTCTGCAGGGAATATTTCAGAAGAGGTAGCTGCTATGCTGTAATTTTTTGCCATTCACAGCAGCAGATAAATGCTGCTTGGTTTTTGGCGCCATCTTTTGCTAATTACCTACCTTACACAATCACAGTTCAACCCTGGAGTATGGGAGGGAGACATTGATGGGCTTATTGAACATATGGATGCTACCAACCCGAAAGTACTCAATGGTGAAATTCTTACTAGCTTGTTTTGGAGGCTGCTTGGATCATTTAATAAAATGGCAGCTGAAACAGGACCTTTGGTTGGTGACCTTTTTTTTGTTTTTACTTTCTATTTTTTTCCTGCATTTTGGTCAGCTGATGTGTTTCCTGTCTCCATTTGCAGGATAAGCATGAGAGCTGGTTATGCTGCTTTCGGGAACTGTTTGTCCTTATTGTATCCAGCACGAACCATGTTTTTAAGAAGCATCTGTGTAATGTTGTTGCAAAATGCAAGATCCAGACATCGCACTTCCTCTCAGAGTTCTTTACTGATGAAGGTTTTGAGACAGATCCTTTAACTTCTTCATCATTCTGTATGAGTGTTGTTATTACGGACTCATTTTTTATGTTCCTTGTAATTGTCATCCGTCCTTTTTAAGCAGTCCTATCTTGACACTTATGAATATGAATTCCTGGAAAGGCTCCTGCCTTACATTTGCTGTTAATAACCCATGGTGACATATTGATTTTCCGAGTTGTAAATTTACTTTTCTCTCAAAGTTCTTTACTGAGGGAGATTTTGACAATGTTTTCTTTACATTCTTGTTTATTTGGTAACATGTGTTGCTATCACTAATTTTACCTTCAATCCCTTTTAATATTCTTCTCTTTTAGTTAATGATTAAAAAAAGTTCCTTTCATGCAGTTGTCATTCATCAATTATTGAGATTAAGGTCCTTTCTGTGTAATGTTGGTAGTTTCTTCTGAGATTAAGGTCCTTTGAATTACAAGTTTTTCTGCTCAAATGAAATGGTTGCTATGCAAGCTCTTAAAGAACATTAGCTTCTAAAAGCATCTGTAGAATACAAGCATGTTGAAACTACATTCAACCTCATCTATAATATGTAAAATTTAGGTTAAGAAGCCAAGCTAGTAAATGTGCTTTTAAAAGATTTGAAGTTCGTACAAGTTCTCCGGAGATGAGCCTTGTCAATTTGTCTCTCTGGGCAATCAGTCTATCGACTTTCCTTTTCTCCAGCAAAAAAATGATTTCTTTGTTAACTTTCTCTTTCTCTGAATTTTCCTCACATGGCACAAAAACCATAATCCCTTCTGTATTAAATCAGTACTAAATTGATAATGTAAGATCAACCCAGCTAAAGAAAAGAACCTTGTCAATCTTTTTAGTGAGTTCTAGATTTGTAATTGGGAAGATATTGCTCTGAAGAGTATGGATATACCATGCGTATCTTGTATGGTCTCTCAAGGATACTTGTGAAATATGAACTCTGCACATCAAGGAACAAAATTGATGGACGGCAAAGATACACTTTAGGATAACTTTTGAAAGTGATTGAACTTCCTAATTTTGCCAATAGCGGGAGGTCTGCTGAAGTTTAAGAAAGGGTTGTTTCAGAAAAGGGGCCCCATGACAGTTGCTTGAATAATAGATTGTTATAGTGGCAGAGATGCTTCCTTGATGTTTATGAAATTGGCGAGGATGGCCATTCTGGTCCAGTTAACTGTATAGAATTTTTCATTCACTGCTCCGTTGTGATCTTCCTTGAGGATTTGTGTTATTCTGTTTTACGATATTTTTGGATTGTTTTGATCCTGCAGGAGTTTCTGCTTCTGTCCTTATCGGAAGTCTTCATGCTTGCACATCTCTTTGCGCTCGTCCGGATGAGAGTCTCACTTTTCAACTCTTTGCTGAATTTCCTTCGATCCTAGTTCCGCTATCAAGTGATAACCAGGTTTTGCATTTATTTCTTAGATCTAGATTGTTTCAGCAAAACAACTCAAGACTGTTTTCCTAGTAAATTTTCATGTTGACCTCTTTTGTAAAAAGGGACACATTTTAGCTAGTTTTTTTTATCAGAGGAAAGAGGAAACATTCTGTTGCCTATGCTTTTGATGGTGTTCTGTTTCACGTATAAAGCGACATACTTTTCTTTCTATATATAGGATGTGCGCACAGCAGCAATGAACACCATTGAAGGACTTCTCTCCTTGTGGTCACGCATTAATTTATCCAGATCTAAAAATGGTATTCCTCTCCGTCATAAGTCAGTCAACTCCCCTCTAGTTTTTTGTACCACTTTTGTGCGGGGCATTTTTCCCACATCAACATATTTGTTCTTTACCCCTGGAAAAAATAAAGGTTCTCTCATGATGTCTTTCTCTTCCATATGCCATTACCATTATGCAAAATGACAGGTCTGCACGCCGTCTGGGTTCATTTTTTGGGAGAACTATTGGGCTTAATAGTTCAGCAGAAGAGATTGCTAATATCGGACAAAAATGTCCTCTCATCATTGTTTTCATCATTGCTGGGCTCGTCCAACAACTCTCTCTTAGTGCAACACAATATTGGAAAGAGGTTGGCTCTGTGCTCTAATAAGACCCATCACTATTTGCAGTAAATGTTTCATTCTTTGCTAATATCAGACATATTTCTGTTGCATTTCTCTGGCAAGTTACTGCGCTACCAAAGCCTAGGAAATCTTAGCATTTATTATAGAATTAGTAATATCTTGATTTGTTGATGTATTTGGTGAACTTGCATGCAAGGGTGTGGCCTAGTGGTCAATGAAGCAGCTAGAAACCATGGGTGGTCGTTCAAACCCAAATGGAGATAAAACACGACCAGTGATTTCTTCTCATCTGCCCAAGTCTCGGTGGGCCAAGTAACCCGGTACCTATGCTGGTGGGAGGTAGCAGGTACCCGGTGAAGTAGTCGAAGTACACGCAAGTTGGATCGCAGGCCCTGTTAATTTTTTTTTTATCTGTTGAAGTTGCAGCATTGATATATTTTTTGGTTGAATGTGAGTAGTGGGATAATTGATTGTGTCACTCTGGAAAGCTTTGTGGAGGTTTCTGTAGAGCCTTACGATTTAACTTTTTCTAAAAGATTGCCTTCCCACTTTTCTCAAGCCTGTAGCGGCTGGGTCTATGTTAACTTTTGCTTTTATCTCTCGAAGTTGGCAAACATTTTTGCTTAGTTGTATCTTAGTATTGCTGTGGCCATCTCCAGCGATATTTCCCCTTTCGGACATGCTTAGTCAGTCATAGTTGTTAACTTATTTCTACATTTCTCTGTAA
>AWOL01S0130166.1:0-16269 GCA_000715115.1 Nicotiana otophora
CAAATAGTGGGCAAATCCTAGAAATATTTCAAGCTAACATCAGTTGCATCGCTTGATCTCTCGAGCAATAAACTTTCTGGTGTCATCCTATCAAGCATGGAATCAATGTCATTCTTCGAGCTTTGATCTTAACTTCTCAAGCAACAATTTATCCGGTATGGTTCCTTGTAAGGGGCAGATGACAATATTTACAGAGTCTGCTTTTGAGGGAATCCCCGTCTTTGTGGAGCTCCACTTCTACTACTATGCCAAAATGGAAACTCAAAACGATATATCAGTACTGGAGAATGACAGCAGTGATGAATTTCCTGATAAATGGTTTTATGTGAGTAATGCATTGGGATTTCTTGATTGTTTTCTTGTTCCTTGCTGTATCTTGCTCGTTCGAAAGCCATGGAGGCGAGCATATTTCAGTTTCTTGGACAGAGTCATCGACATATTTGTTTCAATTAGAAGCAACAGAATAACCAGTAACGTAGTAACCAGCACCAGACAATCAGATCTAAGCACTAGATTTTCATTTTTGTCATTTTATTCAGTTCCAGTAGAGGTATAGAAGGTGAATCTCATTGTAGATAAGACATATACTGTTCATAAAATCAATATCAGGTTGGGTAAGGCGTGTTTAGGTCTATATGAATACAATTAAGCCATTTAATCCTTCAATTTTCCAAGTTGCAAGTCGAAATTTTCCAGCATAATGTGTAGCTTATACTACTTGAAAATATCAAAAAGAAAAAAGTTGACGTTGTGCAACTGATTGCTCTTCCTGAAAGCTTAAAGTATACAAAATCAAAGTCCTTACATACTAGGGCTCAGATTGCACATTCCAAATACTATCTATTCAAGATTATTAGAACTTCTAAATTTAGCTAGATTAGCAGATGGTGAGGCTAACAGTGCATGGCAAAGCAGGACTAAACTAAGTTCAGCTACAACAACAACAACAACAACAACCCAGTATAATCCCACTAGTGGGGTCTGAGGAAGGTAGTGTGTACGTAGACCTTACCCCTACCCTGGGATAGAGAGGCTGTTTAAGTTCAGCTAAGATATGATAAAAATACAATAAAGAAATTCTGAATAGTCAACTAAGCCTTAACTAGTTAAGGCATAATCAGGGCATTCAACGAATAACAGATCCTAAAAGCATAAGCTGCAGCAACATAGGTGAAATTGTAACTCTAATATTATTTCAATAGATTGATAAAATTTGCATGTACAAAACTAAGTGAATATACGCAAGAGCTGACTAATTAAAAAAACAATAGTCAAGTGAATCACAATACAAAGATTCTCGTGGGGAAATTGAATCACAATATCTCAAATCCTTCTCCTTTCCCAGCAGCGCTTGGGACCACGGGGATCTTTAGGTGGCTTAGGCATCTCGTGAAAGTCCACCATTATAGTCCTTCTCTTTGCTTTGTTTTGCTCTGCGACCCTATCTTCATATTTCCTTTTACTTAATTGATTCAAAAACCACTCTCGATCTCTTCTTCTTCATTAATATTTCTTCTGTTATGTGCTTAGTTGTTGTTAATGTTGTAGCAGTGTTCTTGCTTTGGGCGTCAGCGTCAATATCTGTCTTTTTGAAACCTTTGCCGCTCTTCCTCATAACTTTGTTTGTTGCTGATTTCAGATTAACAGTTGTAGTAGTAGTGTGCAGGTTCTTGCTTTGTGCGTCAGCGTCAATATTCTTGAAACCTTTGCCACTTTTCGTCATAACTCTAACTACAGTCAATGTTTGTTACTGATTTCAGATTAACAGTAGTAGCAGTCTGCTAGTTATTGCTTGGGGTCGGCTTTGTTCCTTTTTGATAACCATCATCGAATTGTTTGGGTTTTTAAATGGGTTATGTAGACAACTAAAATTTTATTAAATTTAAATTCATAAAAATTTGGATTTTATCTCAAAATAAAACATATATTAGTCCAAATAAATATTGTGGACTAGTATAATTGGGTTAATTATTTAAATCTAATCAAATTGATTTAACGGAAAAGGGTTAAATATGCCCCTAAACTATTGAAAAAGGTATAAAAAAACCCTTCATCCACCTATTGGGCTAAAAATACCCCTCCATCTACCTTTTTGGTTCACTTATACCCTTTGATCGTTAAGTCAATGCTGAATTAAAAATAATAACTATTTAAATTCCACGTGGCAACTTCTTATTGGCCAAAATTAAAACATCTAACCCATTATAAAAACCTACCCATATCTACCAATTTTTCGTACTAACCCGCTTCAAACATTAACCCGACCCGAACAAAAACTTAAACTAAAAAAAAAAGAGGCCTTCTATCAAACTCCATGGAACAAAAGCTCCATGAAAGTTGTAGCGAACATATAGATGCAAATTTATACGTGGTTTTCTTTTTCTTGTTATGGAATCCAGTTCAATTTAAATGATAGACACAAATTACATTATATTCAAGATGAGTTTAATTTAATCAGTTTCACATAACGGAAAGATCTCACGGTGATTGTTTGGAAGATATCATAAACCGTTGGACTACCCCTAATTTTTCATCCCTTATTATTGTCAAGAAAATCATTGGTTCATTCATGCTAGGCTTTTCTTGTTTGTTTAATTTGTTCATGAACCTTTATTCGATGATAATAATATATATGAGATTAATCAAGAAAATGAACACATGTAAATCCATTGGTTAGATGGAAGTGAGGCATCTTTTTTTATTTGAACTTTTTATTCGGGTCGGATTAGTGTTTGGGGCGAGTTAGTCCGAAAAACGGGTAGATATGGGTGGATCTTTCTAACAGGTTAGATGTTTAATTTCGACCAATAAGAAGTTACCACGTAGAATTTAAATAATTATTCTTAAAATTCAGCATTGACCTAACCGTCAAAGGGCATAAGTGAACCAAAAAGGTGGATTGAGGGGTATTTTTAGCCCAATAGGTGAATGGGGGATATTTTTAGACCTTTTTCAATAGTTCAGGGGCATTTTTAACCCTTCTCCGTTGATTTAAATAAAGGTCCTATACTATTGGACTAGCCCATTAGTTGGCCTTCTACCAAATGTGTCAACCCATGAGCCCCAAGTTCAATGGCCCACTAGAGTTTTCTTGGAGGCTAATCCACCCCCACACCTATATAAAGGGGTCAAAGGACAAGGCTAGAGAAGCAAACAAGTAAGCAGAAGGAAAGGCTAAAGAAGCTCTGAAGAATAACATCAAGATCTCCCCCCACATCTCCAATCTTCGTCTATGGTCAAATCCCAATAGCGGACTCAAATCATAGGCGGATGACTTCAAATCTTCCATTCATGATAACCCAACCCCAAATCATGGTTCGTGACGGCCTTCAAATTATTTGTGATGTACCACAAATATGAAATCTGTCAAGTTCAAGATCAAGCTCTCAAGCTCTTGAACCATCATTCGTGAAGAGAAGAATCAGAGGACTACATCTCTTTAGATTTGAGATATTCTAGAGATTGTAACCCCATCACCTGAAATCGAATAAAATATTTGTCTCTACATTTCTTGTATTGACTATTATTTTTTAGGAACGAAATTTAGTTGTTACAAACTTTGGTACGCCCGTTGGGACCATCTCTATCTCTCATCTCTTATCTTCGAGGCAAGAACACCAAAATGGCTACAATGAAAACCAACCCTGGATCTGACTCCAAAAAAGGATTGGAAGTTGCATTGGAGATTGTTGTCCAAATCAAAAGAAGCAAAGCAGAAATACTAGGACAACAAGTGCTTGAAGTGTCATCCACAACTCATGTTTTTGGTTCAGCTTCTCCAAAATATGTGAGATCCTCCCCGTATATGCTAGAAGAAGGGAACAATATTGTTGAGGTGGTCGAACGAACTTTGGAGCGATTTAGCCTTTTAAAAAAATGCCATAGTCAATCCCATAATCCCTTAATGCAGAAAGATGATGACGTCTTGGGCAGCGAATTTGCTCCAATCTCTCCTCGTGTCACTCTGCAATCTGGTCTCTATCCAAGTGATGATCCATATCATTCTTCGTCCTCTAGGGTGGTCATACAAACGATGATGATTGAAGTTTCTACCATAGAAGAACAACTTGCAAATTTGACAAAACAGTTGAAGGCCTGACAAAGTACATGAAAGATCAAGATGACAAACTTTTCAAGTTGATGAATAAGGTAGAGAGTATGACATAGGAAGAATCAAGCCAAGCACCTATGAAGCTTCCAGAAATTCAAGAGAAAGGAGAGTCCTCTGCAAAGCTAGCAACAATGACTAAAGAGATCCAAATCTCTTCTGATGGACAGATTCATGTTGACCAATTGAAGAACTTCATCATAGAGGCCGTCAAAGACAAATTTAAGACTTCCACCAAATCTTCCCATACATATGCAAAATCGTACACACAAAGGATTGACAATATGAAAATGCCTTGTGGATATCAACCACCTAAGCTTCAACAGTTTAATGGTAAAGAAAATCCCAAGCAACATGTTGCACACTTCGTCGAGATATGCAATAATGCTGGAACTTATGGTGATCACCTTGTCAAGCTGTTTGTTCGATCTCTTGAAGAAATTGCTTTCGATTGGTACACAGATCTTGAACCTGGTTCAATCGATAGTTGGGAGAAACTGGAGCAAGAATTTCTCATTCGCTTCTATAACATAAGGCGTATTATGAGCATGATTGAACTTACAAATGCTCGCCAAGAGAAGGAGCAGCCAGTTATTGACTTTATCAATCACTCGAGGAGCTTAAGCCTCAATTACAAAGATTGTCTTAGTGAAACTTCTGGCATCGAAATGTGCATCCAAGGTATGCATTGCGGCCTTCGCTACATCTTGCAAGGAATAAAGCCTAAAATTTTTGAAGAGTTGGCCACCCGTGCTCATGATATGGAATTGAGTATGAATACAAGTGGAGACCAAAGGTTTTTTGGCTTTAAGCCTCGTGATGAAATAGAAGCAGACGATGCTGAGAATGAGGGCAAGTATTCATCCGAAGATGAAACCGAAAAGTCCATGCATGTTGTAACGCTCCTCAACGCACGAGCCTAAACTTCAAGTAATGATTCTCCTTGATGCAAGAGCCTAAACTGCATGTCAAAGTGCTCCTCAGCGCACGAGCCTAATCAGCAAGTTACGACACTCCTTAACACACTAGCCTAAATTGTATGCCACGAAACTTCTCAAATTCGAGCTAAGTCTTAAAGTTTTAAACCTCCATGAATTCGAGCCAAATCTTCAAATTAAAAAGCTCTTCAAATTCAAGCAAAGTTTTTAAATGAGAAAGATCTTTAAATTCCAGTAAAATCTTCAAATTGAAAAGCTCACATAAATCGAGCAAAATCTTCAAATTAAAAATCTCTTCAAATTTGTGCAAAGTCTTCAAGTTGAAAAACTAACCAAAATCGAGCAAAGTCTTCAAAGTTGCAAAGCTCTTCGAATTCAAGGAAAGTCTTCAAGATATAAAGCTCCTCAAATTTGAGCAAACTCTTCAAGATGTAAAGCCTCCAAAATTGAGCAAAGTCTTCAAAGTTGCAAAGTTCTTCGAATTCAAGGAAAGTCTTCAAGATATAAAGCTCCTCAAATTTGAGCAAACTCTTCAAGATGTAAAGCCTCCAAAATTGAGCAAAGTCTTCAAAGTTGCAAAGTTCTTCGAATTCAAGGAAAGTCTTCAAGATATAAAGCTCCTCAAATTTGAGCAAACTCTTCAAGATGTAAAGCCTCCAAAATTGAGCAAAGTCTTCAAATTTCAATGCTCATCAACGCATGAGCCTAAACTGCAAGTTGTGAAGCTCCTTAGAACGTGAGCTAAATCTTCAAACCAACGCTCCTGAATACACGAGCTTAAACTGCATGTTACCATGGTCCATATCCTATGAGCTTAAACTGTGTATTACTCCTTGTTTGCACGAGTATAAATTGCATACAAAAAAGATACACACTTTTTTGAACTACGTTATGACTTGATCCTCTTCACCGAGGTACGTAGGGAGCTTAGAATTTTCTCAGTCGCATATTTTTTTTTAAAAAGCAAGGCGTGGCATGATATGATAATCAAAATTAAAGTTGGGGGCATCACATTGATTCTTTCAAATACAAAGGCGTGCATTGCAAAATGAAAGAAGGCGATTCACATTAAACTGGACAAGTCATTTTATTGCTTCAGTATTGTAAGATCTGATACATAAATACTAAATGCAATAGTGTTGGTAAAAGGTACTACACATGAGGAGTATTCTCCCTTGAAATACCTCTAACTATTGTGGAACTGCTTTGATGAGCTTCAAGAATACGGAAAAAAAAACTAAGTATGTGCCTTTGATGAATGAGTGATTTCCCTACAATGACATCCTGAATAAAATTCTTTACAACAGATGGATCTTGGTGCATCAAGGGTCTGCTTACTCTGGCTTGGGGCATCGTCTACTCGCTCCGCATACTTACCAAACCGCAAAAAAAAGGGATACCTTAATATGTCTCGCAAGACATAGGGAGGAGGCACTTCAAGTACGTCTATAAGATGTAAAAAGGATGTTGTTCGATGTCAAATCTTGAAGGTTGAGGCACTCCATGTAACACGCCACCATAAGCTTGAAGGATAAGATGCTCCATGGACTTCTTCATTAAGTTGAAAGAAGGGGTTGTTCTACGCTGAAGCTTGAAACATAGGACACTCCATGAACTTCTTCTCTAAATTGCAAGAGTATATGGTTCCACGCCAAAGATTGCAAGATGGCTGCTTCACATACTTGCTCGCAAAAGATGCAAGAGTAGTACTCCAAGTGTCTCGCCAAGCTTCAAAAAGAGGAGATACACCACATACTTACTCGCCAAGGTTGGAAAAGGATACTCCAAGTGTGAATCTCACCAAGTTGCAAAGAATGGGATGCGTCACATGCTTTATCGCCAATATGAAAAGGAGTCACTCCATATATCCCCTTCTCCAAGCCGCAAAAGTAGGGATACACCACGAAATTATCTCGCCCAGCAGCAAAAAGAGATAAATGTTTCATCCTCGATCATGTGGACCTCTAGTGAATCTTCTTAGGTATATCAAGACTATTCTTGAAAATCTACAAAAGAAAAAAATAATTTTAGAGCACCCCGGTTCCAATTGCACGAAGCTTTTATTTCTGTTTAGTTTATCGGTGCCAACCATGAGGAGCTTTAGCTCAGCGACAAGTACCAGTGTCAACGACACGAAGCTTCAATGAGGATAGTGAACATTGTGACATGCACTTCTCCGCCAAACCTTGAAGGATGGAATGCTCCACAGATTATTCCGTCAAAGCCGTGAGAAGGATTCTCCATGAACTTCTTCGCTGAGTTGCAAGAAAAAATCATACACGCCAAGGCTCGATGGATTAGAAGTTCCACGCACCTCCTCACCTGCAAAAGGGAGAGTGTTGATCATTTACTTCTTCGTCTGATCTAGGATGGAGAACTCGCCATGGACTTCTTCGCCAAATTTCAAGAAGAGGACGCCATGAAACTCCTTCAAAGGCAGGGACAGAATGCAAGCCGTGATCATAGAGGTGGAAGACGGACACACTCGAGTGATTGTGTGTTTGCCAAAGCTCGACTAAAAAGGTGAATGCACCAAACTGTTGTCCGCCAAAGCCTCGACCGAAAATGTCACGACCCGAAATTTTCACCTTCGGGACCATGATGGCGCCTAACATTTTACTTGCTAGGCAAGCCAAGTTAAAATATAATTAGCCATTTTAACAAAATTTTAAATTAATTAATAACAAGAAAACAAATACGGAAATAAAGTCGTAAATAAAGTGAATAATCCATAATAATTGTGATATCTAAATACCATCCCAGAACTGGAGTCACAAGTGCACGAGCTTCTAGAATAATACAAATAAGGGTCTGAATAAAATAAAGCTATCTGAAAGAAAATACACAGCTAAAATAAAGTAGACGGGGACTTCAGAACTGCGGGCGTTGTGCAGTTATACCTCAAGTCTCCTCTAGGTAGCTGAAATCCGAGCCAGTCTATGGTACGTCGAAGGGACCAACTCCGAAATCTGCACAAGAAGTTCATAGTGTAGTATCACTACAACCGACCTCATATACTGGTAAGTACCGAGCCTAACCTCGACGAAGTAGTGACGAGGCTAAGGCAGGTCGCTTACATTAACCTGTACACAATAATAATAATAATAATAATAATAATAACGGAAATAGTAGTAAGACCCGTAAATAATATCAATAATTGAAGTCAATTCAGCAGTCATAATCCCTCAACTTGTTTCCATTGCGGTGTGCAACCCGCTCCAACAATATAAACTTAGAATAAGTCTGTTGCGGCTTGCAACCCGATCCCCCAATATAAACTTTAAATAAATCTTTTGCGGTGTGCAATCCGATTCCCCAATATAAACTTTAAATAAATCTGTTACGGCGTGCAACCCGATCCCCCAATATGAACTTTAAATAAATCTGTTGCGGCATGCAACCCGATCCCCACATATATTTTAACAACTCTTAAATGTAATAAAAAATACTCCAATAAATACCACGTTCAATAAGAAACTATTAAGCATCAAGTCATACAACAATTATAATTTATTTATGAAACAAACATTGACAAGTAGCAATTAATTATAAAAATCAGGGGAAAAATAGACAGTTTAATATTTAATATGCTAAATGTCAAGTAGCAATTAAGACACATAGATTAAATAAGCATGTAACAATTATTGCAGGAATTCAAGAATTAATATTTGACAAGGAATAAAAGAGAAACGATTAGTATAACAATTAATTCATGTCTTAAAACAATTTAAGATGTTTAAATAATTAGACAAATAATTAATTTGACAAAGTATAGGCACTCGTCACCTTGCCTATACATCGTTACACATGAAATTCACATAGCAAATAATTCAAGGGTTCTATTCCCTCAAGTCAAAATTAACTATGACACTTACCTCGCTTTGCAACCAAATTCTAGAATCCAATAAACCTTTGCCTCGCGAATTCGTGTCCGAAATCTTCAAATCTAGTCATAAACAATTCAACATACTCAATACAAATCGTAGGATTTTAATTCCATATGAATTTATTAATTTTTCAAATTAAAATCCGAAATTCATCTCAAAACTCGACAGTGGGGCCCACGTTTTGAATTTCGAAAAAACTTACGAAATCCGAACACGCATTCCGATACGAGTCCAACCATACAAAAATTATCAAATTCTGATGTCAAATGAACCTTCAAATCCTAAATTTTTATTTTTGGAAAGTTTTACAAAAATTTTAATTTCTTCCATCTAAATCCGAAATAAATGATGAATATAGGCATGAATTTATGAAATATAATCACTTTTGGTTATAGAACACTTATCCAATTAAAGTCATGAAAGATCGCTTTGGAATCGCCTAAATTCGAGACTCAAAACTCAAAAATGAGTAAACATAGCTAACTCCCGATTTTTATGTGATCTGTCCAGCATTTCCGCTTCTGCGAAAACTTGACCGCTTCTGCGAGCCTGCATCTGCGGTCTAAAATCCGTAGGTGCGGTTACACTAGAAGGCCAAAATTTTAGATTTTTTCTCAAGTCCAAATTTTGTCTCGTTAACCATCCGGAATCCACCCGAGGCCTCCGGGACCTCAATCAAATATACCAACAAGTTCTAAAACATCATACAAATTTAGTCGAGACCTCAAATCATATCAAACAACGCTAAAATTATAATTTACACCTCGATTCGAACTTTTGAGTTTCAACTTTTCCATTTTCAGAACTTGTGCCGAAACATGTTTAATGAATCCGGAATGACTTCAAATTTTGCACACAAGTCATAAATGACATAACAGAGTTATTCTAATTTTCAGAATCGGATTCCGGCCCTTATATCAAATAGTCAAATTCGTGGTCAAACTTAGAAAATCTTTAGCCTTTAAAATTCTAGTTTCCGTTAAATGGCCATAACTTGGGCTAGGGACCTCCAAATTAAATTTCGGGTATACGCCCAACTCCCAAATTACGAGATGGGCCTACTGAAACTGTCAAAATACTAATCCGGGTCAGTTTGCTAAAAATGTCGACCACAATCAATATAATTGAGTTTTAAGGCTATATTTCACATTTTAATTAATTGTTCATATAAAATTCTCCGAAAAATTATACGGACTGCGCACGCAAGTCAAAAAATGATAAATAGTGCTTTTTGAGGTCTTAAAATACAGAATTAATTATTAAATTTAAAGATAACCTTTTGGGCCATCACATTAAAGATGGATGCGCCAAAGTTTTTTTTTCCTCCAATGCCACAAAGATAAGGATGCGCCAATCTTCCCCTCGCCAAACCTGCAAAAAAAGAAAGTATGCTGCCCAAAAAACAAAACCTCCTGATTTCAGAGGTTGATTCAAAAAACTTATTATGACTGGATCAAAAGAGGTAGTGCTTTGAGTTTCGTATGTGCTCTCGTATTCTTATTTTCACCGGTGCAAACGGCTCGTGATTTGAATCCTCCTATCTCGAGATATGAATTTTTCGGAGAGAGTGCACAAAGCTGAAAGAGCCGGCACGTCGGAACTCGTTGCGTAAATTCTGAATAGTATCTGGGACGATATAGGAGCAATCTGATTGTGATCTTTACAGAAGTCGTAGTTCGGGGACTCTAGCTTTTATAGCTACAAACGGCTCTTAATTTTGATATTCCTGCACCAAGATATAAATCTTTCAGTGAAGGCGCGCAAAGCTGAAAAGTCGAGCGCGGCGGAATATGAAGCGAAGATTTAGAAATACTCCTAGGACATTACAGAGCAAATTTGGCTTCAAATTTTTTATATGTTGCAGCACTTCGTGTTTAGTGCCAATGAAATCAAGCGGACTGCGATTCGTACGCTCGTACATCAGGTTATGAACTTTTTTGTGAAGGCGCGTCAATCTGAAAGGTCAAACGCGGCAGCACCTGAAAAGAAAACTCAAAATATTACCTGAGATGGTAAAGAAGGATTTTTGCTCCAATTGTTGAATATGTAGCAGTTCTTTGTGTCATGTTTTAGGAGAATTAAGAAGCAAAAATCGTGGCGACGAGTTGCTCAGTTTCACGGGTGAAAACAAAGCCACACAACGAGGTTCTTATATGGACAATTAAGCCGGTGATGCTTTTCCCCTGGCAAAAAGAATTTTCCTTATAAGAAAACAGAATTGCCATGTCTAATATGGAATTCTAGAATCGTACCGTTTGCACTCCAAGAAAGAATCCAAAAACAAGGGAAAGAGTATTGGTGAAACCTTTGGTTCTCGTAATTGATCATCTCAAATAAGGAAAGCTCTAATGTCAAAGATGATATTCAAGGTTAGGGGTGTGAAACGGGCGGGGCGGGGCGGGGCGGATATGAGCAGGTCGAAAACGGGTAATTCAAAAAACGGATAAATTATTCGACCCGTCCCGTACTTTAGACGGATAAAAAATAGGTTATCCGGCGTATAATATGGATATTCATATTATCCATGTCTTTTTAAATATGATCACTTGTGGAAGAATTTCTAGTCTTCCAAACTTGAGAAACCCTCAATTTGAGACTTTACAAATGTAAAAGTTAAACACATTAGTTATCCATTGGTTATCCATTTGATTAACCATTTTTTAAGTGGATAATATAGTTCTTATCCATATTCGATCCGTTTTTAAAAAGTTCATTATCCAACTTATTTTTTAATGTATAATGTGGATAGCTATTTTCTTTTAACCATTTTGCCATCTCTATTAAAGGTAAAAGCAAAACAAGAGTTTCCAAGACATCAAATTGAAGGCATATTTGGCTAGTTCAAAACATTAAAGTTTCGTCAAGCCTACACCCGATAAGCCTTGAAGGGGACATTTGTAGACAATAAAATTTTATTAAATTTAAATTCATAAAAAAATGGATTTTATCTCAAAATTAACATATATTAGTCTAAATAAATATTATGGACTAGTATAATTGAGTTAATTATTTAAGAAAATTTTATCTCCTATAGCAAAGATATATACCCTATTTATTATAAACCAAAATTATTTTAAAATATTATTTTCTATAGCTACCTTTTATATTTTATAGCAAAATAAATATTTTATGGTATATACTACCATTGAGGCATGAAATAAGGCATGAAATACGATATTTATGTTTTTTCTCTCTCTTAGACAGCTGGACATACCTATTTTTAAGGGATTGACGTTACTGTATTCATGAATACATGACGCGAATACATATGAATACATGCGCGCACAACTGGACTGCCCTAATTTTAGACGCTTTTTGCGGTTGTATTCATGAATACATGGCGCGAATACATGTGAATACATGTGCGTACAGCTGGACTGCCCTGATTTTAGGCGCTTTTTACTGCTGTATTCATGAATACAGCAGCGCGAATACATGTAAATACATGCACGTACAACTCGACTGCCCTGATTTTAGGCACTTTTTACTGTTGTATTCATGAATACATGTGAATACATACGCGTACAGCTGGACTGCCCTGATTTTAGGCGCTTTTTGTTGTTTAATTCATGAATACAGTAGCGCGAATACATGTGAACACTACCGTAACAACTGAATAGTAGCTATATGAAGTAATTATGTATATGGTAACTATATGAAGTTAATAGCCACTAAATAATAATAGTTTATGAAAATTCCTCATTATTTAAATCTAATCAAATTGATTTAAATAAAAGTCTTGTACTATTGGATTAGCCCATTAGTTGGCCTTTTATCAAATGTGTCAACCCATGAGCCCCAAGTTCAATGGCCCACTAGGATTTTCTTAGAGGTTACTCCAACCCACACTATATAAAGGGTTCAAAGGTCAAGGCTAGAGGATCAAACAAGTAAGCACAAGGAAAGACTAAAAAAGCTCCGAAGAATAGTATCAAGGTCTCCCTCTACATCTGCAATCTTCGTCTGTGGTCAAATCCCAAAGACGAACTCAAATCATAGGCGAGCGACTTCAAATCTTTCGTTCGTGATAACCCAACACCAAATATTGGTTCGTGACGACCTTCAAATTGTTTGTGACATACCACAAATTCCTTAGGATACTTCCGTTCACCCACTGTTATAGCAGCTTTATAACCTGTTTCACTAAGCTTTTAAAATTAGCTTATTTTGAGAAGTGTTTTTTTCAAAAGTACTTTTTAAAAAAGTATTTTTGGTGAGAAGTAGTTTGTGTTTGGCTAATTAATTTGAAAAACACTTTTGAGCAGTAATTAGTGTTTGACCAAACTTTTGAAAACTGTATCTAAGTGTATTTTTCAAAAAAGTGCTTCTCAGAAAAATATTTTTTTCTGCTTCTATTTCTCCTCAAAAACACTTTTTTCCTTCTAAAAGTTTAGCCAAACACCTCAATTTTTGGACGAATGCACTTTTGACCAAAATAAAACTTGGCCAAACAGGCTATTAATCAACTCAAATATATCATCTGGCTTCTTTTCTATGCAAAAAAACACTCATAAACATTGCTTCTAAATCCATGCTTCAAATTGTGAGAGAAATTTCCAAAAATTGCTCAAAGTGAAAGAGCAGGGAATTGCTTTCATAAGTTGCTGAGTGTCCTTAGGTATTTATTATCATGGACTACTCCTAATCCTATTCTAACTAGGTTAGGATTAAAAAAAGTTTTCAAATAGCTTTTTGTATCCCGTAATGAATAAGAATTCTAATATTTCATTAGAATTAATCGATTTTCAGGTTTTCTCAATTTGTTTTAGGACATTAATTCGTCAATTCAGTTTCTTTAATCTAAAGGAATACATACACAAATTTTTATTTCACGAACACATACGACAAACTTTTACACGATTTATTTTTGTTTCGGAAACTTTGTGATCAAGAATTGCGTTTTCATTTCTTTTATGTATATGTCTCATGTATTATTGTTTAATTGATATAATAATTGTGCCATCCTTTATAAATTGTCTTTATGATAATGTAAATGGAAGACTTAAATGAAGTTAACCAAACCAAGTTTATTCATTACATAAACGTTACTAACTGTGTGAATGTTCAATAATTCTTTTTATAGGTGAGCAACATAAACTCCAGTTCTTGATATTCCACGATATCTTTTAGCTATATAATAACTAAAAAAAGCTCACATATATTTGTAGGCATGCAAAACTTATTGGATTTAAATTCAATAAAATAATTTGGACTATATTTTAAATATATTAGTCCAAATAAATATTATGGCTAATTTAATTGGATCAATTACTTAAGTGACTTAAGTTAAGTCCAATAATATTGACTGGGTTAGCCCATTTAATTGGGCTACAAGTAATGAGCCCAAATCGTTAGACCCAAGATGTCATCTTTCTAGAGGCCCAATTTGGTGTCACATGTCAAATGATGTTGTACGTCAAGTCAAACGGAAGAGCAAATAGGATCATGCTACGTGTCAAAATGACAAGGCATGCCAAGTCACATTAAAAGTCCAATGAAACCGCGCCACGTGTGCAAGTGACATGTTCTGGCCAATCAAACACGGCCTTGTAATGCCTCAATTTGATTGGTCGGAAAGAGTTTGTTCTTATCATAACTCTTGCCTCCCACAACTATAAATAGGGGTCTTCATATCCCAGAAAAGATACCAGAAGTTATAACAAGAAGCAAGAAAGAGCTCGTTGATCAAACGCCGTAAATTTCTCTACAAGTTTCAAGCAGTCAAGTTCAAGTTCAAGAAATCAAGTTCAAGCTCAAGAACGAAGAACAAGTTAAGATTCAAGGAGTACGAGTTCAAATCAAAATTCGTGCTAGTTGAATTCAAGATCATCGTTCGTAGAAACAAATATAGATTCAAGATCAAGATCAAAGGCCCTTGAATTTATTTACTACTGGAAAGAAGAATCAGAGGATTCATAGAGATTGTACGCTCATATTATTTGAAATAAAATACTACGATTGTTGCAATATTTTTCGGCCTCGATTATTTTCTTGACGCAAATTTATTATCTACAAATTTTGGCACGCCAAGTGGGATAATCTCTACCTCTCATCTCAACTTTTCAAATCACCAAAGTTCAAGAAAAATGAAATGGCTTCAAAGAAAATCAACTCCAGTTCAACTTCCGCCAAGGCTGCTAATTTCAGGTTCTATGCTGATGTGGAAAGCATCCTCGATGTTACCTTTGGAAGCTTTTGACCAGTTACGAGGAGCAAAGAAAGCTCGTTAGGACAACAAGCAACCCAAGTGTCGGCCGCATCGACCCCTGTTTTCAGATCTTCATCCTCAAAAGGAGCAAGATCTTTCACAAATGTACCCGAAGGAGGAAGTGATGTGGCTGAAAAGATCAAGAAAACTCTTGCTCTGCTTGACCTCTCCGGATCCAAGAACTCGGTTATGAAGGAAGATGATGATGCTTCAAGTGATGGATCATCCCCACTTACACCGCGTAGTGTGAGCCATTCGAGAATCAATCTGTATGACAATCCATGCTACTCCTCATCATCTACAACAATCATGCAATCTATGGTGACAAACACTTCATCTATGGAAGAGCAGTCGGCGAACTTGACGCAAGCTATTGCTGGCTTGACCAAGTGCATGCAAAATCAAGATGCTAGAATTGACAAGCTAACAGACATGGTGGGAATCTTGATGGAAGAGGAATCCACCCATGCACCTGGAAATCTCCCAGAAGTTCCAGAGATTGATTATTCCCCGATACGAGTAGCATCCGCTAAGTCTATCCATGTCTCATCTGAAGGGATGATTCCCATCGATATACTGAAGGAGTTTATTGAAGGAACTATTAAGAATAAATATGAAGTTGCTGCCAAGTCCTCTGTTACATACGCAAAGTCGTACACTGCAAGGATCAATATGTTGAAGATGCATGCTCGCTATCAACCTCCAAAGTTTCAATAGTTTGATGGTAAAGGCAATCCAAAGAAATATGTGGCGCACTTCATTAAGACATGTAACAACGCTGGGACTTATGGAGATTACCTTGTCAAACAGTTTGTCCGCTAGCTAAAAGGAAATGCTTTTGATTGGTATACAGACCTCGAGGCGAGATCTATTGATAGTTGGGATCAACTAGAGCAAGAGTTCCTCAATCGCTTTTATAGCACAAGGCTCACTGTGAGCATGGTGGAACTCACAAATACTCGTCAACGGAAGGGTGTACCAGTTATGTACTTTATCAATCATTGGAGGAACGCAAGCCTCAACTGTAAAGACAGTCTTAGTGAAGCTTCTGGCATAGAGATGTGCATCCAAGGCATGCATTGGGGATTGTGCTACATCTTGCAAGGTATCAAGCCTAGCACATTTGAA
>AWOL01S0130225.1:0-10268 GCA_000715115.1 Nicotiana otophora
GATTTTTGTCCTTGTTCAGATCACTCATCCTTGAGTTGGATTTCATCGTAGTGGCTCATTTTCTAATACTCCTGCAGGTAAGCATATTTCATGAGTTTTCGAGAATACAATTAGACATTTTAAAACTAAAACGAAAGCTAAAAGGCGCTAATAAGTAGTCAAAATTCCCACTTATCAAGGATGAGAACTTTCCTACGATAGAGGAAATATTCCCTCGTGGCGAGAAAGTCAAGTTTGACTTTTCGAAGGCGCCTGAGGACGACCTGAGGTTTTTGAGTCGGCGATGAAAGAGGTCGATCTAGCAAAGCTTAGGGCAAAATTCAACATTCCTTCCCGCATTGATTTAGTCCCAACAGAGCGTGATGTGGTACAAGTCCACCGCCCTGGATATTGCGCATTCTATGCATATCCTTTCTAGGTCGGCTACGCTCTTCCTCTTCCCCTAATAGCGGAGAAATTTTGTCTCTACTATGGCGTGTGCCCGGCTCAACTCGCCCCCTATATCTATAAGCTCATCAGGATGCTTACTAAATTTGCGGAGTTGGCCGGGGTCGATATCACACTCCGGTATTTGATGCATCTCTTCGCCCCTAGCTTCTATAGGGGTACAATGCTGAACCTTCACCATCGAGGAGGCAAATGCTTGGTGGTGAAGATAGATGATAAGGAAAATCGTCAGTTCTGGCACAACTTCTTCTTCGTCTGAACCGAAGATGTGGTAGCCAACGCGGACGGCTTTCCCGTGACTTGGATTACACTCGTAAGTGTTTTTTCCTTTTTTTTGTTACAATATTTAATCTGTCAATTTTAGTCGTAGGCTATGAAACTTTGTTCCTTCTTCGTGCAGCCGAGACTATGTCCCCTCCTTTGGTCGGGGATATTTCTGACTGGCTTATCGGGTTCTGCCTCACGCCGTGGGAATTCGCGAGTGGCCGGGTCTTTTTAAGAAGGTCGGGCTTGCTTCTTCCTTGGCCGGTGAGTTTGTTTATACATATATGTTTGCTGTTTTGTCCTCGTGGTCGCCTACTTATTGTAGTTTGCTCTTGGTGGTGTTGA
The DNA here is from genome assembly GCA_000715115.1 of Nicotiana otophora. Lineage (NCBI taxonomy): Eukaryota > Viridiplantae > Streptophyta > Magnoliopsida > Solanales > Solanaceae > Nicotiana > Nicotiana otophora. The sequence continues at coordinate 1,057 of AWOL01S0130225.1, forward strand.
TTACCCTGTTTTGATTTTTCTTTTCTAGCCCGAGGATCTTCGAGGAGGATGAGGGCTCCCCTTCTGCATTTCGTAAGAGGAAGGCTACCTCATCTTCGACGTTTATTCCCGCTGTGACCGCGGCCTGCTCGATCATCTTCTTCCGCTCCTTCCTTTACCGCAGCCAGATCTGCCTGGTTGTCGGCTTCATCTGTTGATGCCTTAGCATCAGTATTGTCTCCGCCTGCAAATATTTTGATAGCAGAGCTTCCATCTTCTCCCTTGCACCGCCTTGTGGACGAGGAGGAGGAGTCATCGCCGAGCCATGGTAACTTGGTTCCACGTAAAAGAAGATCGATGGATGTTGGTGATGGGGTTGCCCGGCCACGGATTTAGTAATGGATTATTTTATCTTCTGCGAGATGGCAACCATAATCTTGAGGACGACTTTGAACCGACATCTGATATTCCGACGTCGGTGGAGGCCGTTGAGGGTATACCTCTTCCTTTTACGGCGGTATGAGCCCAAGGACCGGCCGCTGTGGTTTCTGAGAATTTGCGGCAGGAGGGGCCGTCGACTTCACTGCCGGCTAACGATGCTTCTTTGCCGGCCGATGGGAGAGGCAAACACGCTGCCAAGGGTAGATACGAGATGGGTTCTGATCTCGATGCTGACTAGATAAGGATGATGAAGGAGGGTATCACCCAACTGGAGGTGAGACTAGAGGGGTCCACACAGACTATTGCGATCCCCATGGATCGGGATCTATTAAAAGATTCGGAGAACGTGGTTCCTACCATCGGTCCCCTTTGCTCTGATGTGGAGGGTCAAACTCTCCAAGAGCTAAATGATGCTACCTTATCAAGGAGCATAGCCGGCCTCGCTCTCAGGGTAAGGTTTTGACACTTCTTGTTCCTGTTTGTTATGCTCGACGATTAGGCTCCATTCTTACTCTATCTGTTTTCTTTTTCTTTATTTTTTAGACCGTGATCTTGGAGATCGAAAGCTCTTAAAGAGAGGCCGTGATCAGACCGTGATCTTTTTCAAGGCTAGAAATGTCAGACAAAAATGCCCTTCGAGAGATTCTACGGTCGTACAATTCCATGTGTGGTCCGCAGATTTCTTCAAGTTTCAGGACGGGAGGTCTGCGGTTGAATAATTCTGATCTGCAGCTGCAAGGCATTCTTTCTACTGTCCTTAGATTTGTAACTGCGGTCACACTTGATCTTCTGCGGTCCGCACTTTTATGTCTGCGGATGCAAGGCACTTCTTCTGCGGCCGCACAATTCCTGTGCGGTATAAACTTCTGAGGGCTTGGAAACTTGGGACTTTGCGCATCCTCTGAACTTTGTTCCTAGTCATCTTTTGTGGCCGCACAATTCATGTGCGATCCGCACTTTGTACAAAAGTCTGTTGGCCTTTCCTTCATCATCTGCGACCGTAGATGAAATTCTGCGGTTCGCACTTTGTGAACTTTTGTGACTTTTATGGCCTTGAGTTTAGATTACTCCTTTTTGAGTTAGATTTCATCTTGGAAGTCTATTTCCCAATATTCTTGCAATTTAGCACATTTCATCAGTTTTCGGGAACACAATTCAATGCTTTTACACTAAAACAAAAGCTAAAAGGCGCTAATAAGTAGTCAAAATCCCCACTTATCAACTCCCCTAAACTTAAGTTTTTGCTTGTCCTCAAGCAAATAAATTACTTTTCACCTCCACAAGTTAAGCGTCATTCTAGCTAATCAAAGGTGAGTCGTTCACAAATCAATTGAGACCAACAATTACCCACACCACTTATGAATTATCAACAAGGCAACAAGTTAAACTTTTATGCACAAATAGTTCTAATGTGACACTTGAGCATCAAGAGTTGAATTTATTCATCAAATAAGCTCGCTCTTTCATGTAGGTCATTATGGATCCCAAACTTTCCCTCCTCTACTCTTCGTTTGCCTATCTTGCTTAAGAATTTAAGCACTCAATCCAAAGATTTGCAAAATGTTCACTCATCTCTCTCAAAAGAATGTCGCAAGTACGGCTTTAAGTACCATAGCCTGGCCCCTCATGTAGATCATCACTAATGTAAACTCACTCGGCTTGAAATCATGTAGGGCTTTTTCGGAATGCAATGAAGGCTTTTGGACTAAGGTTAGATATGCAATGATAGAGCGGGTTCATCTTTCCTTAAGCACTCCGTTTTCTATTTTCGGCTCATGCTTTGCCAATTCTTTGAGGCATTTTTCTTTTTCTTGGGAGAACTAGAGAGACTTAACATCACTCTTTCTTGATCATGACATTCATTTTCTCCCTCTTTGATTTCTCCATGCTTTGCATCATTACTTTTCTTTGAATCCCTTCAACTCTTCCACTTATTCACTTTCTTTTTGCGTTTTTCTTTTTGCTCTTTCCTTTTCTTGCCTTTTCTTCTCATCATTTCTTTTCTCTTTTTGTGCCTTGATACCTCTTTCAAGTTCCTTGTATCTCCCTCAAACTTACGTTTTTAGCCAATTATTTCACAAGAGTGTTAAGGAAAGCTCGGGTGCCAAGAGAGGATCCCGACAGAACGGGTAAAGGCTTGTAACATTGTTATAAAATGAGAAAGGTTTGAGGCTCAAATGGGTTGACTAGGGATAACAACATTAGTAGGCAATGGAAAACTTCAAGAGGGTCAAGGAAAACCTATAATCAATTCTCAAGCCAAGCAACACTTAAGATTTTGCCTTGAAACACATTCGGGGCAAGTTCTAGACCATTCGTACGGGTACTTGAACTTGCAACAAAAATATCTCACCTCTCACGTAGCTGGATTGTTAAAGAGGATAGAGTCGAGGTCCCACAATGACCAAATTCAAGATTGAAAATCACTATGGCTCGATTAAACCACTCGATAATTGCCTAAGTCAACACAAGAGTCACAAAGTCACTAACTAGAGCTATTGCTTTTCAAAAACATTAGTTTTAACCATAAGCACGTAGTTAAGTATGTTGATACCAAGTGAAGCATGTTTGACTCTTCGAGCATGACTCAATTAGGTCTTTTCATTCATTACTACTACTATTATTACCTAAATACCAAAAACGGACTCAATCTCTTAAGAAGGTTGTCACGCCATCCATCGTTGGGAAGAGTCGCCCGATTCACACCAAAACTACCTTTCAAAAGAACCGTGGCATTAAAAAAATCAAAGTCTTATTATCTACTAAAACACAAAAAGAATCTATTCAATTAGAAAGAAGCTACTAATTCAAAACAAAGCTACCTAGTTAAACATTAACTAATAAGAAAACAAACATAAAGAAACTACATAGCAAAAACTATTGAAAGTGTTATGAATATGCATAATGAGAGAGTAGAGAGAATATATACATAATGAGAAAGAAGATGAAAATAGTATCAAGTTAATTACATTCCAAATGTCTCAGAAGCAGCAAAATATATCAAATAAACTCCACCCCCCGAATAAAAATAAGCATTGTCCCCAATGCTTAACAAAATAAGAGTAAAGGAAGGGTAAGAGTGAAGAAAACTCCCTATGGCTCCTTGGCCATCTCCGTGTCCATAGCAGTGTCATCGACCTCAGCCTCGTCCAACTGGATCTCATCATCCTCAACTCCGGAAGTGGCTGGGTTGGTGAACATATGACGTACTGCCTCGACAGTGTTAGCAGCAATGTCTGGCTCCTCAGGCTGGCCAACTGGTGCTGTATGTGCTATAGGATCTGGGCCTGGATGGTACTGGTCAATTAACATGTCAAATGGAATGTCTCCTGCTGCTGCAAACTTGGTAACCTGTCTATGGAGCTTGTCCACTGACTTCTTAGAGACCTGGGACTTCCGTATCTTCTTCACTTCCTTGCCCAACTCTTTAATCACTGACCAATGCTGCACCACAGTGGCCATGATTGTTATCTGATTCTCTAAGAACTTATTCAGAGTTTCTTCAGTTGTGGGAGGAATCTGGGGTGCTGGAATGGAGGACTATGCTACAATATTACTGCATATGTCAGACAGCTTTGCAGTAGCTATTTGCATCCAGTTGTTGAGGCTCGCCAGTGTCTGGGAGACTCCCAGCATAGATAGTTGAGCAGTGGGCATCGGCACCGGCTTCAAAGACGGCACGGAACCTGAAATAGGGGCTGCTGGAGGCACTAAGGCTGGAAGTGTTGCACTGGTTGAAGGCTCTGCTAACGAAGATGTCATGTCGACTGTCTTTAAAGCTACCACCGATGGCTCATCTGGATGGCCTATGGTGGTAGTCGGCTGACCCTTTTTCTTAGGGTTGTATGCATCCATCAACGAATACCATGAGAAAGGATTCTTTGCCCGCACCTTCACATCAAAATCACTTGGCTCCACCCATGCATCCGTAAGATATTCAGTAATGGTGTTGGGATATGGATAGGAGGTATCATCTTGCCTGGCGACCACAGATATGTTGGCTGACATCACGGCACCCACATTGATCGGGTACCCAACCATGATGGAGGTGACTAGAACAGCCTGCGGGATATGAAGATTTATCTCATTCTGACACGGGTTGAGTCGACTACATACAAAGGTCTGACACCCCTTCACCTCGAAACTCAAGGTGTGTTGTGAATAGACATACCTACTGTAATCCATGGTGGTAGCGGCCCAGGAGCTGCTAGAATCTCAGCGAGCCAAGGGCGAGTTGCATCCCCCATTGCCAACTTCTCCAAATACTGAGCGCGCTCAACATCATCAAACCCCAAGTAGGTGTTCAATGTATGCTGGTCAAAATGCACTTTCAGGTTCCTCACTTTCGTTACCTTTGTCCATTTCTTGATGTGCACCACATTAGCGTAGAACTCTCGGACAAGGTATTCCTTTGCGTCCACTATGCTCTGGGTGAACCACATCCACCCCTCCCGCTCTCGAAACTGCCTCGAGACTGCCAGATTATATTGTTCAAGATCTTTCAATTGGAACTATTGCTCAAGAGTGAACGACCTCACCGGCTACCACCCACGGAAGCTAGTAAAGGCAGCTAGGCTGACGAATCAGTCCTCTAGATCTCTTTCTTATTTGAATGCTCAAGGACGACAACTGTAGTATCTCCCCCTCAGCCATCATCTGGATATCATCAACTGTAGTCACTGGTGCCTTAGGAACAGGTGTAGCAGAGGGCTCAGAAGCCTGACTAGCACTTTTCGAACCCTCGGAGGTGATATGTGATGTGGAAGGCTCGTCTCGGAGTTGATACCTTCCTGTTGGCTTTGATTAGATAGTCGTCAACTCTTGAATTGAGTTGCCCTCCGATGCTTACCTAGACGGGGCATAAGAATTGGATTCGGAGAGCTCTGCATTTCTCCCTCGATTGGTTGTAGTCTTCTTTGAGATTATCTTTTGGAGGGCGAGGGGTAAAGCACTCTTGCCTCGACCCCTGGAAGGTTCACCCCTGCCCTTTGAAGTATCACCTTTGCCTCGAGTTCTAACCATTTCTCTGTGCCAAGAAACAACAAGTGTCAATTGTAATTCAAGTACAAAAATACAAGAACACACCAGAGAGACAGTGAACAACACAGTGTAAAACATACTTGCAGGGAAGGGGAGTGCGGTCCGCAGAATTATCAATGCGGCCGTAGAATAGGCATTGCGGACCGCACAATTTAACATTGCGGCCACAGAGTTGGATTTGCGGTCCGCACAATTGTTAGTGCGACCGCAGAATTGGAATGCAGTCCACACAATTGTCATTGCGGCCGCAGTTCAGATACCACCAATATGCCAACTTTCTGATAACAAAGAGTGGGTTGTTTTGCGGCTGCAATCGCTTTTCTGCGGTTCACACATTTTCTATTGCGGCCGCACAGGTGAGTCATTAAATTAACAACTCTCTGATAATAGAGAACTAGTTGTTCTGCGGCCGTGATGGGATTTCTATGGTCCGCACAATTTTCATTGCTGCCGCAAAATCATACTAGACTAAAGGTACCCTAATCCTAACTTCTGCGGACCGCACAATTTCTTGTGCGTCCGTAGATTTCAAAATAAATACAAACAGAGTTCTAGGGTTTGTAATTTTTGCACATATTTGACATGGTGGCAATGTATAATCATGAAAACCTATTTACCCATTCCCCATAAAGCAAGTAACACATGACCTACTACAGTTTTAACCCCGGATGCTTGTATAATTGAATTGTACTGACAAATGACCTAAGACTAACTAACAAATTATAAAGTAAACTAAAAATTGAAAAATTCTACAGGTAATTGAGGTATACCAGATATGAAGTAGTGCAAATGAGTGATCACAGATGTTGATTGTGTATGGAAGATTATTTACCAGACGATTTCAATATTTTAGATTTGTGAGTGCTCAGAGAGGGAAAAACGTAGCAGTAACTCTAGGCCTTCTATTTATACTAAGGGTTATGACTGAGGGACAAAGGGTTGAGTGCGGCCGCAGATTTCCTACTGCGGTCCGCACTCTGTTACCTGGGGCTCAGAAGCCCTTATTGATTTGCGATCCGCAGAATATGGGTTGCGGCCATAGATTGGCTATTTCTCTGAAAAACCAACTTCATAGAGTTGGCATTTTTCCCTTTCAATTTGTGCGGTCCGCAGTGCAATTGTGCGGCCGCAAAGCCCCTTTTGTTGTACCAACCAAAATTGTTCGGTATGCACTTGTTTCCACACTTAGCCAATTTTCTGGGCACGGTTCCTCTAAAGTACACTCATCCCTGCAACACACTTCAAATCCAGTTAGCACAAACATAGTACCTATCTACAAAAGAAGAAAAGAAAAGAAAAAGAAATACGGGTTGCCTCCCAAGAAGCGCCTGATTTAACGTCGCGACACGATGCAGATTACCATCATTTGAAATAAATAACTGCCACAACGTGGCCATCATCAACCTTTCCCAAATAATGCTTCACCTGATGACCATAGACTCGGAATATCTCATCATTTTTGTTCTTCAAGTCCAATGCACCAAAAGGTGTCACACCTAAAATTTCAAAGGGACCACTCCATTTAGATTTTAGCTTTTTGGGAAACATCTTCAACCGTGAGTTGAACAACAAAACAAATATCGCCCACCTTGAACTCCTTGTTCCGAATGTATTTGTCATGAAGGTACTTCATCTTCTCTTCGTACAAGGACAAACTTGCATAGGCATGGTACCGAAACTCATTCAATTCATTCAAATGTGCAACCCGCAAGTTAGCGGCTGCATCCCAATCAAGATTCAATTTCTTTAAGGCCCACGTGGCTTTGTGCTCAATTTCCACTGAAAGATGACATGCTTTTCCAAACACCAACCAGTATGGATACATCCCGATATGAGTTTTGAAAGCAATCTGATAAGCCCATAGTGCATCATCAAGCTTCTTGGACCAATCCATTTGGTTAGCATTCACTATTTTGGACAAGATACCCTTTATCTCCGGTTAGAGACTTCCATTTGACCGCTAACTTGTAGATGATAGGGAGTCGTAACTTTATGAGTGACACCACACTTGCTAAGCAAACTGTCAAAAGCCTTGTTGCAAAAATGCGACCCCCCATCGCTTATGATAGCCCACGGAGTACCAAATCTTGTGAAAATATTCTTCTTCAAGAACGCCACCATAATTCTCGATTCATTGTTAGGTAGAACAATGAACTCAACCCATTTAGACACATAATCAACCGCGACCAAGATGTAGGTGTTTCCACAATAACTCACAAAAGGACCCATGAAGTCAATACCCCACACATCAAAGATATTAATCTCCAAATGGTAGTGAGAGGAATTTCATTCTTCTTCATGATTCCACTGGCCCGTTGACGTTCATCATATCCTTTCACCACATCACTTGCATCTTGGTAAAGAGTGGTCCAATAGAAACCGTAACTTAGCACTTTGGCCTTCGTTCTTGCTCCGCCATGGTAACCATTATAAGGCGAAGAATGGCAAGCCTCAAGAATATCACTTTGCTCTTCGTCCGGTACACATCTTCTAATTACCCCATCCGTGCAAATACGGAAAAGGTGTGCCTCGTCCCAATAATAATCTTGACAATATCTTTGATTTAAAGAGAACTCATCCGGGATGATTCCACACACAAGGAAGTTTGCTAGATTCGCGAACCATGGTACCTCTTTCATTGAGATAGCCAAGAGTTGCTCATCGGGGAAGGATTCATTGATTTCAAGGCCATCATGAGGCCTCCCCTCCTCCTTTCACCGAAGTTGGAGGAGGAAGTTTAGAAATTACCTCATCCTTTACCTTGTCGACCTATATGCCACGCTTTGAAATTTTGTGGCCAATGACAATGCCTTTATCGACCATAAAATGACATTTCTCCCAATTTAGCACCAAGTTCGTTTCTTCACACCTTGCCAATACTTTATCCAAATTTTCCAAGCAATCATCAAAGGAATCTCCGACCACCAAAAAGTCATCCATGAAGACTTCAAGGTAGTGATCGACCATATTCGTAAAGATCGCCATCATACACCTTTGAAAAGTCATTGGTGCATTACATAAGCCAAATGGCATCCGCTTGAAAGCGAAAGTACCATAGGGACATGTAAAAGTTATTTTCCCTTGATCTTCCGAAGCAATAAGGATTTGGTTGTAGCCCGAANTTAATCTCCAAATGGTAGTGAGAGGAATTTCATTCTTCTTCATGATTCCACTGGCCCGTTGACGTTCATCATATCCTTTCACCACATCACTTGCATCTTGGTAAAGAGTGGTCCAATAGAAACCGTAACTTAGCACTTTGGCCTTCGTTCTTGCTCCGCCATGGTAACCATTATAAGGCGAAGAATGGCAAGCCTCAAGAATATCACTTTGCTCTTCGTCCGGTACACATCTTCTAATTACCCCATCCGTGCAAATACGGAAAAGGTGTGCCTCGTCCCAATAATAATCTTGACAATATCTTTGATTTAAAGAGAACTCATCCGGGATGATTCCACACACAAGGAAGTTTGCTAGATTCGCGAACCATGGTACCTCTTTCATTGAGATAGCCAAGAGTTGCTCATCGGGGAAGGATTCATTGATTTCAAGGCCATCATGAGGCCTCCCCTCCTCCTTTCACCGAAGTTGGAGGAGGAAGTTTAGAAATTACCTCATCCTTTACCTTGTCGACCTATATGCCACGCTTTGAAATTTTGTGGCCAATGACAATGCCTTTATCGACCATAAAATGACATTTCTCCCAATTTAGCACCAAGTTCGTTTCTTCACACCTTGCCAATACTTTATCC
>AWOL01S0130235.1:0-12413 GCA_000715115.1 Nicotiana otophora
TATGCAAGGATTTCTCAAAAGTAACAAAAACAGTGAAATGAGGGCTTTCTTAAAAGAAATGACAGGGAAGACTTTCTCATTTATACAATAGAGTTACTGATAGACGCTATAGCGGAGGATCCTTCTCTGCTTGACATGATATAAGAGTTTCACCCGGAATATAAGAAATGAATTTCTTTTCCTAGACTTTCACCAAGAAAGTAAGAAGTGAATAAGTGCTCATATATGCATAATAAGTATAGGAATATCATTTGCCATCTATATTACATGGACTCATATGTGGATTAGTATATGATACGGATCGATGTAAATCTTCTGAACATGTATGCCTAGTTTTTTGTTTCTTAGTATTTTGTGAAATCCGTACAATATCTTCATTCCTGTCTCAAAACTGTACGACATAAGCACACCAAGATGAACGAAAGATTAATTTAACGTAGTCTTTTACTGGTATCTAGTCATCTTCAGGTATTTTTGCACGCTAACATCTACTATGAGATCACATAATTGATTCTTCTTTCGAGATGAGTCATGAAATTTTCAATAAAAGATGATATAGATTAGATGTATTTATTGTTCTAAAAATAATATGAAACCCATGTTTTATCTTCTTCTTATGGTCCAACTAAGGTTGGTAAACCATCTAAAAATCCTCCTTATTTTTGTCGAGCACTTGCCAAAACATGTGATCTTATCTATGGTGGTCGCTTCCCAACCTATTCTAATTACATTTTAGGTTCGTGCTTTGTGGATTTTGTTATACTAGGGGTCGATATATGAAGCAAAGTTAGGGTTAGAGTATGAGCTCAAACATGTCTAATGAAAGTAATGTCCAACTGCTTAATGAAGCAAAGTTAGGCTTAGGTTGATGTACTCAAAGTCCCACGTTCCTTCACTCTTTTCCCCTGTCTGTCCCCTCATCAACTCCACTCGCTAATGGACGGATGCCAGTCATTAGTCACCCCTCTCTCTCTCTCGAAAATGATTCACTGCGTCTCCCTAACAGACAGATAACAAGTTTTACTATTTGCATTGGAGTCCATTTAGCTAATTTACTTTATTATTTAATTACCCCTTGTAAGTTTCTCGTATTTCTTTTTAGTCCTTAGGTCTTTACTCACGTTTGAGGCTATATGTACTGAGCAACAACTCATTTTCAGGGCATGAATGAAAACCCTTTTATTTTATTTGCCTTAATTCCTTTTCTTCTTAGTTTTAGCTTAGCCCTAGTTAGCTTCTTCTTCTCTGAAATTCAGCATCAGTAACATTGAATTACAACAAATACATAGTCATGCAAAAAGAATTTATTATTCCGAGCTAACAGCTTGTTTGGATGGTTGTTATTTATGGTATTGTATCGTATTGTTACTTTAAATATAATTGTATTGTTATTTTAAATACAATATTTGTTGCCATAAAAATATTTATCAGTAATTAATTAAATGCCATTGGATCCAAAATCGTTAAAGCCTCTAGCAGCATTTATGCCAGATGCTAGTACAGACTCATATTATTACTGGTAAAAATAATTACTTTTAGCGGCAACTACAATGGCCACTAAAACTGCCTGAGAAATGTCCTAGCCCCATACATTCAACAGCCTTTGTTATTGCCGTAAAGACCCATAATTGCCAGTAAAGAGCTTGTGTCTTTAATGACTTTTTCTATTATTATTATTATTATTTTCTGCAATAAATTTTTTTGGTTATTAACAATTATAAATGTTACCATAACAAACAAAATAATCAATACACCTGAAGATCACCTAGTTCCACAACCATCTTCTAGGAAGAGTATTGTGAATGCTAGGCCTCCAACTGAGAACTAATTACATGTAATCTGCTGAATCAAACTATGACATCTATGAGCTTTCCTAAACATTTTTAGCTATTTTACCTGTACATTTCTTTCGTTGCCAATCATCGAGGGACCAGGTCCTTAGCTTGATTTCATCAACCCTAGTGGCAAGCGATTCTTTTCAAAATGCTCTGCTTAGTGCTTTGGTGAATATGTCTGCAATTTGATCTTCCGTGCTGTAAGTTTTCATGCAAATGAGCTCTTTTTCAACGTTATCTCTGAGGAAGTGGTGTCACACATCAATGTGCTTTGTTCTCTTATATTGAACTGGATTCTTAGCCATGTTGAGAGCACCGGTGTTGTCACATAGTAAGGGCGCACAGTCAGAGAATGTACCAAAATCTTCTAGTTACTGCTTGATCTATAGCAATTGAGTGCAGCAGGAGGCAACTGCTACATATTCAACTTCAACAGTTGAAAGGTCCACTGAATTTTGCTTTCTTGTACCCCATGAGATCAAACATGATCCCAGAAGTGCTTTTCCTATCTACCTAATATCCAGCATAATCAGCATCAGCGTATCCGATTAAATCAAAGTTATCTACTGAGGGATAGTAGAGGACCAGGTCCTGTGTGCCTTTGAGATACCTCAGAATACTTTTGGTAGTCTTCAGATGAGATTCCTTTGGATTGGACTGAAACCTGGAACAGAATCCCACACTGAAAACANGCTCAAAGCCCCACGTTCCTTCACTCTTTTCCCCTGTCTGTCCCCTCATCAACTCCACTCGCTAAGGGACGGATGCCAGTCATTAGTCACCTCTCTCTCTCTCTCTCGAAAATGATTCACTGCGTCTCCCTAACAGACAGAAGGGGAATGTAATCTATGCTATCCTTGTTAAGTATCATTTTTATAGCAGACTTGTTATGTCATTTAACTTATTAACTGCTGGATCCTTCTTGATATCGAGTTCCTCTGTGAAGCTTTTAGTGTTTGATCACTCTTGATGTGTGAGAAGAGTCCACTAAACTGTATACAGAACCTGGTTCTCGATCTCTTCCCACAGAACACACACACAACATTAAGTAAATGACATAGTAGAATTTTACGTGGAAAATTCCCAGCTCACGGGATTAAAAACCACGATCTACCCTTGTAGGATTTCAACTTCATTAATGAGCAAACTTTAGATTACAATCTATTGTAACCTAGGAATTAACTTCTTAATCCCTTACTAATTTGTAACAACTCTATTACAAGCCACTTTGCAATAACTCTATTACAAAGATTTACAACTAGACTAAACCTAGCTAAGACACAAACACAGAGTTTATGATTTAACAAAAGTTTCCTACACAATTGCTTCTAATTAAGCTAAGTAAGTATTACGAGTAAGAAGCTTTAACAAAGGTACAACACAACTAAGGACATGTGATGATTATCAATTTCCCCCCTTTTGATGATGACAAACTTATAATTGAAATTCCCCCCTGAGAACTAGAATGACATACTCATAACTTGTATTCCCCCTGAATCTGTTCCCCATTTTGTTCCCCCTCAATTTATTATTCCCCCTTTTGGCATCATAAAAAGATTAGTAGCAAGCAATAAGCAAAAAGAAGTCCAACTTGATTAACTCATGCCACATGTGTGTACACAATCATGACTAAAGACAGAGCAAATGAGCAAAGTATACACAACAAAAAGAACGAAACTTTCATTAATATTTTGGAAATTTAGCAGGGAGCGATTCCATCGTTACCAAAACATGCACAAAATAGAAACAACAAAAAGGTACCAGTCATAAACATCATTAGGAATAAAATAGAGGACAGACACGAGGAAGTTGACACTGGGAGGGAGAGCACATTTTAGGGAGCACTGGAAGGGGAAGGCCCAGATGAAGAGGCAAGGGTTTTAAGAAGGATGTCCATTCGAGCATTAGCTGACACCTGCTCGTTGAGAAGTCACTCCTTCAGGTCCTCAACCTGCTTCCTGAGGTCAGCATTTTCTTTTGACAGACGGGCAACCCCTATGCTTTGAGAGCTGCTGGAACTAGGTGCCTCCTGAACCTGACTGAGCTGACTTTCGAGAATGGCATTCCTTGCCTTCAACTTCCGTATCTCTTCAGTGGCACTGTTCTGAGCATTGATTAATTGAGAGATAGTAGAAGTGCTTCCAACCCCTCCAATCCTATCAATGCACTCACACTCTTCTAGGGTGGTCTTGGAGAAGGTTTGCTTGTGAGTTCCCACCTTAGCTTTTCCCAAAGGTACTGTGAAATATTCAAAAATTGTAGTGAGGAGGAACCCGTAAGGCAACCCATGATTACCATCCTTGAACTCTTTCACCTTCTTCATGCGTTCTATCATAAGACCAGGCAAGTTTATAGTGGTGTAGCCATCCAGTGCTTCCATGAGAACCGGGTCTTCTCATGACGTAATGGTCCGTCTTTCTGCAAGTGGAAGCAAGACCTTGTTCACCAATTCAAACAACAGTTGGTACACTGGAAGGAGGGCCTTCTTGTGCACCCGTTCCCCTTGCTGTACTGCTTTATCCTTCACAATGGCGTTTCTGAAACTTGTAGAGTAGACCTCCTCAAATGAGGACATCCCATTAGTGGGCACGCCCAAAATGGCTCCCAGTACAGTAGTGTCCGGCACAAAATCAACACCATTCACTGTTAAACAAATGTTATCATCCTCAACTGTGAAGAAGTCAGCATAGAAACTGCGTACCTCTACCTCATAAACTTTAGGATTGTCACTAGTGAACAGATGTGTCCACTGTTGGTATTCAATGATGTCATCCAATTAGCGCATTCCTGATAGGTCAAGGATATCAAGGAAAAATGTGCGGCCCCATAGAACCCTTTGGTTTCTCAAATTTTCCCTGCCAACATCCTGGGTTGCACCAACCTTGGCCTTCTTTGAGGAACCAGGTTCCTCACTGGCACTAGCCTTCCTTTTCACAGATTTTCTCACACTCTTCCCTTTGTCTATAGATTTCTTGGACACCTTATCAGCGGACTCCTCAACAACTTTTTCAACAGATTTTTGACCCTCAACATTGCTCACACCTATCTCACTCACCGATAACTCTTTTTTGGACTTTGGATCTGTAGGTTTCTTTGAGGACTTACGAGCTAAGGAACCTAATTATTCTTCCACCTCATTATCCACATCAACAACTAGTGCAGGAGGCACTACCTTATCATTTACAACCTTTCCATCTTTCACCAACTGCCTCTTCTTCTTTCCCTCTTTGCTTTTCCTTAAAACTTACTTAAGTTCTTTATTCTTCTGCAACCTCGTGATATGTCTCTTAGAAGTTGACCCCTGGGGAGGTTCCTTTCTACTCCTAGCATTAATGAAGCTCACCAGAGCCACATTATCATAATCTTCTTCTTCACTATCCTCATTCTCCTCCTTAGACAGAGATCGCATCTCAGGAACCACAATTGATAATGGCTCAACGTAGAAATGAGGAGAGGGGGCGGGATCAGTACTGACCTGGGGTTCTTGTGAAGAACTAGGGGTTTTATCCCCATTAGAGCTATAGGTATCTTCTAGGGCGGAGGGATCAGGTCCCTCAGTTGGTTCCCCAGTAGTACTGTCAAGTGTCAAGGTTTCGACAGGCACCAGTTCCCTAACCTCGACCTATATACCATTATCTTCCCCCTGAGACTCAGACACACCCTCATAACCTCCAATCAGACTTCCCTCAGCAGTGATTGAAAGCATATTTTCTATAGCTTCCCATTCTTGTATCCCCAAAGTAACTTCAGAAGGCATAAAAAGAGCATTACCTGTAGGATCAAGGCCCGGGCCTGTCATTGTCGATTCATCACTAGTATGATCCACACCTTATTCTTTAGCAGAACTTTCTTCCATTGGTAGACTAGAAATTTCTTGATTTTCTTCTCCATCCACTTTATCTTCGTCAACCATCTTTTTCGACAAGGCAGAAGTAGAAGTCACAACCACAAATTTCTTGGGAGTCGATATTTTGCGACTCCGATGAGAACCAGAACTCGTTTGAGTTAGAAAAGAAGCAGAGGGTGATTGCGACTCTAGCTTAGGTTTGGACTAGCCAGAGTGGGGAGTGTGTGCTCTATCACTGGTGCTTCAACTGATGAGGACATAGTGGGGACGATGCTTGAAACATTTTGTGTTTCCTGATTGTCAGACATGGTGGAGTGTAGTGAGTTGAAGAAGAGAGTTTGAATAAGAAAAAGGGAAATTTTGGATTTTTGATGTGAATAGTTATGAAAGTGACTATGAATGGATTTATTTAATAGGGGTGAGGGACCGGTTGGGTATCAATTTTGGGTAGTTGGGTTGCTTCATAAAGGGTGAGACACTTGGGTTCAAGAAGCAAAAAAAAAAGAAACTGACAATTTAATGACGTGGCACCGTTTCATCCGTTTAAAGAATTGTGCATGAGAGTACAGAGGAACTACTAACCTGTGTCAAAGGAACTAGGTTCCCTGACAGAGTGCAAAATATAAGCCTCATCCTTTGATCAACGTGCAATGCATTAGCTACTTGTTTGCTTTATAATCGTTATGCGTGTCTACCTGTAACAATATAGAGGTGAGTTAGACTGCGCCAGAAAACACTTTTTAGCTATTTTACCTGTACATTTCTTTCGTTGCCAATCATCGAGGGACCAGGTCCTTAGCTTGATTTCATCAACCCTAGTGCCAAGCGATTCTTTTCAAAATGCTCTGCTCAGTGCTTTGGTGAATATGTCTGCAATTTGATCTTCCGTGCTGTAAGTTTTCATGCAAATGAGCTCTTTTTCAACGTTATCTCTGAGGAAGTGGTGTCACACATCAATGTGCTTTGTTCTCTTATGTTGAACTGGATTCTTAGCCATGTTGAGAGCACTGGTGTTGTCACATAGTAAGGGCGCACAGTCAGAGAATGTACCAAAATCTTCTAGTTACTGCTTGATCTATAGCAATTGAGTGCAACAGGAGGCAACTGCTACATATTCAACTTCAACAGTTGAAAGGTCCACTGAATTTTGCTTTCTTGTACCCCATGAGATCAGACATGATCCCATAAGTGCTTTTCCTATCTACCTAATATCCAGCATAATCAGCATCAGCGTATCCGATTAAATCAAAGTTATCTACTGAGGGATAGTAGAGGACCAGGTCCTGTGTGCCTTTGAGATACCTCAGAATTCTTTTGGCAGTCTTCAGATGAGATTCCTTTGGATTGGACTGAAACCTGGAACAGAATCCCACACTGAAAACAATATCTGGTCTGCTTGCTGTGAGATACAGAAGTGATCCTATGATACCTCTATACATAGTTTCATTCACAGGAGAACCGAGTTTATCCATGTCCAGACGAGTAGCAGTGGCAATGGGAGTATCGATGATCTTTGATCCTTCCATATCAAATCTCTTCAGAAGCTTCTTGATGTACTTTTGTTGACTTATCATTGTCCCCTCAATAGTTTGCTTAACTTGCAGTCCCAAGAAGAAATTTAATTCCCCCATCATACTCATCTCAAACTCACTTCCCATAAGTTTTGCGAATTCCTCACACAATGAATCATTAGTTGCTCCGAAGATGATGTCATCAACATAAACTTGCACAATGAGAAGGTTCCTCCTTTGTTTCTTCAGAAATAAGGTGTTGTCAATTTTTCCTCTTGTAAAGCCATTTTCTAGAAGAAATTTGGACAACCTTTCATACCAAGTACGAGGAGCCTTCATTAGCCTATATAGTGCCTTGTCAAGTTTAAAAACATGCTCAAGATGTTCATGATTCTCAAATTCAGGGGGTTGCTTGACAAAGACTTTTTCCTTTAGAAAGCCATTCAGAAATATACTTTTGACATCTATTTGGAACAATTTGAATTCCATGTGAGACGCAAAGGCAATGAGGATTCTGATTGCCTCTATTTGAGCAACTGGAGCAAATGTTTTATCATAGTCAATCCCTTCTTCCTGATTATAACCTTGAACTACCAGCCTTGCTTGTTTCTTGTTGTGTTTCCAAACTCATCAAGTTTGTTTCTGAATACCCACTTGGTTCCTATAACAGTTCTATCAGTAGGTCGTGGAACCAGGTGCCATACACTGTTCCTCTTAAATTGATGAAGTTCTTCTTGCATAGCCGTAATCCAATCATCATCTTTTAATGCTTCCTTGATATTCTTGGGCTCAATTTGAGAGAGAAAGGCTGAGAAGACAAGCGTGTTTCTTGCCTTTGATCTGGTTTGAATTCCTGAATCAAGGGTAGTGATTACATTTTCAAAAGGATGTGAGCTTTTGTGTTTTTTGTTAGACACCTGAACCTCGTTGTGAATTGGTCTAGGTATTTCTGATTGTGACTCTCTCTATGCATGTGGAGTTCCTTGAACTACATCAGCAACTCTGTTTTCAGCTTCAGTTGTTATGATTGAGGAAACTAGTTCCTCCCCATCAATTGGAAAAATAACTGTACCATCATCATTTGATTTCTTGACGTGATTCATTATGTGAGTTTTTCCATTTGCCATGTCAATGACTTCACCAGGGACAGTTGAATGTTCTCCCTCTTGATCAATCTTATTATGTGAATCCTTCCCACACGAGTGGTGACATTCATCAAAGATTACATATATACTTTCCTTCACACATTGAGTTCTTTTGTTATATACTTTATAAGCTTTGCTTTGTGACTAATTGCCAGAATGATTCCTTTATCACTTTTAGCATCGAACTTTCCAAGTGCTTCCTTACCATTGTTGAGGACAAAACACTTGGAGCCAAATGTCATTAGATGTGTCACCTTAGGCTTCCTCCCTTTCAACAGTTCATATGGAGTTTTGTTCAAAAGGGGCCTGATCATGCACCTGCTCACCAAGTAGCATGCAGTGTTGATAGCTTCTGCCCAAAGGTTTTTTGCAATGCCGCTATTAATCAACATTATTCTTGCCATGTCTTCAAGAGTCCTATTCGTCCTCTCCACCACACCATTTTGTTGAGGTGTTCTTGGAGCTGAAAAATTATGAGTTATGCTATTTTCAGCACAAAAGTTATCGAATTTGTCATTGTCAAACTCTATGCCATGATCCGACCTGATACTTATTACATTATGGCTCATCTTCACTTGGACCGTTTTTACAAATGCAACAAATACTTCAAATGTTTCATCTTTGGACCTGAGAAATAGAGTCCAGGTGAATCTGGAATAGTCATCCACAATGAAAAAGATGTATTTCTTTCCTCCTCTACTTGGCACTCTCATAGGTCCACATAGATCCATGTGAAGGAGATCAAGTGGCCTTGAGGTACTGACTTTCTTTTTGGGCTTGAAAGAGGAACTGACTTGCTTTTCTTTTATACTTGCATTGCACACTTTGTAATCCTTGAAGCTTGAGTTGGGCAAGCCACGAACCAGGTCCTTCTCGACTAACTTGTTCAGAAACATAAAGCTTGCGTGACCCAATCTTCGGTGCCATAGTTCAGTATCATCATCTACAGCACTTAGACAACTGAGATTTCCATTTTACAGAGATTCAAAGTCAGCAACATAGATGTTTTTGTATCTTTTGACCACCAAAACCACCTCACCAGTCACAAGATTTGTGGCCGTGCATATTTTTGACACAAATTCTACCTTGTTTCCCTTGTCACAGATTTGGGAGATACTTAACAAGCTGTACTTCAACCCATTCACCTAGTACACATTTTCAATTGAGTGAGAATGAGACTTCCTAATCCTCCCAACTCCCAGAATGTATCCCTTTTTACCGTTACCAAAGGATACACTCCCTCCTTACAAGGCTTTGAGTGAAAGGAAATCATTTGTGCTTCCAGTCATGTGCTTCGAGCAACCACTATCCATATACCATTGTTGGCTGCTCCCTTTCACTGCTCCCTGCACAAGGAAATCAAGGGTTAGACTTAGGAACCCAAACAAGTTTGGGTCCCTTGTAATGAGGAAAGGGATGAATCAAGACTTTTTTGGTCCAAGCAGGCATCACACATGTTTTATATAAGGGACCAGGTTCTCTAACAGTAGTTACCCCCTTTTTTGAAAAACTTTATTTTTCTGTTGAGACTGAAATTTGGCCTTGCAGTTTTCCTTAAAGTGCATAGTGTTACCACAGTGAGTGCAAATGTCACACCCCAAACCTGGAGAGGCGTGGGTGGCACCCGGTACCGTGCTGGCCCGAGCGAACCACTCTGTAACTCTTGATCATTCGACTAAAACTAGAACATACATAGGTCGAGTTAGTTGAACTCATTCCTTTTGTAACTATCATGGGCCCACATGGACACAACTCATAATGTACAATTGTAAGTGGGAAACTCTATATCAATGAACCATCTTTCTTAAAACATGAATACATATAGGCCGTCAAGACCTCTGACATACTGTACAAAATGAACCTCTATCTACAAAGCCTCTAAGATTATTTGATATCAAATGGGACAAGGTACCTGTAACGATCCGGCCGGTTATTTCCGAAGTTATAGCCCCGTTTCTCCCATTTCTATTTTCTTTATGCTCTTAAGCTATATTATGATATACCGGGTTAGTTGGTTCGGGCCCGGAGTGGTTTCGGAGTGGAATGCGATACTTAGTCTCTTATTTAGAACCTTAAGTTGGAAAAGTCATCTGAATATTGACCTATATATAAACGATCTCGGATTTGAATTCTGATGATTCCGTTAGCTCCGTTAGGTGATTTTGGACTTAGGAGTGCATCCAGAATAAAATTTGGAGGTTCGTGGTAGAATTAGGCTTGAATTGGCGAAGTTGGAAATTTGGCGATTTTGGTCGCAGTGGAAAATTTGATATCGGGCTCGGAACGGAATTTCGAAAGTTGGAATAGGTTTGTAGTGTCATTTGTGACCTGTGTGCAAAATTTTAGGTCATTCGGACGTGGTTTGGTTGGTTTCGGCATTGGTTGCCGAATTTAGAAATTTAGAAGTTCTTAGGCTTGAATCCGAGGGAAAATTTGATGATTTGATGTTGTTTTGTGTGATTCGAAGGCTCGACTAAGTTGGTATGTTGATATATGACTTGTTGATATTTTTTGTTGAGGTCCCGAGGGCCTCCGTGTGATTCCGGGTGGTTAACGAATTTGTCGAAGTTGGAAAATGCAGCTGAAGCTGCTGGTACTGCTATTTTCGCACCTACGGAAGAAAGAGTCGCAGGTGCGAGGCCGCTGGTGCGCGTGGGTAGTGCGCAGGTACAGGCAATGCTGGGCTAGGCAGGATGCGCAGGTGCAAGTTGGAGGTCGCATCTGCGAGCCCGCAGGTGCGAAACTTGGGACGCAGATGCGGAAAGGGGGATGCTGTGCAGGCTTCGGAGAAGCGGAGGAAACGCGCAGGTGCGCCTTTGCAGGCGCGGGGTTTTGGTCCACCGATGCGGAAGCTGGGCTCCTAAGTGAGTTCCGCACCTGCGATGGATTTTTCCACAGGTGAGGTGGCGCAGAAGCGTGCAATTTTCGCAGGTGCGAAAAACCTGGGCAGAAACCATAAATAGAACCCTTTGCGATTTTGGTTCATTTCCACCATTTTTCAAGTCGGTTTTTGGAGCTTTTGGAGTGATTTTTGACGAGTGATTCAAGGGCTATCAGTGAGGTAAGTTTCTTGAGCCCTAATACTCGTATATATGGTGATTTCCCATTATTTAATCATGTAATTAGTGAAAATGAGGGGTTAGGACTTGGAATATTTGGAGAGTATTTTAAGGATTTGAAGGACCAAACGATGTCGGATTTTGATGAATTTGGTATGGTTAGATTCGTGAGTGAATAAGCTTTCTAGTTTTGTGAATTTTGTCGGATTTCGAGACGTGGGACCGGAGGGGAGGAGGAGGGGAGGGTTTGAGCCAATTTTGGGTTTTGGTCTAATTTTATAGCTTTTCTTTTGGAATTCATTCCATTAGCGTGTATTGATGGTATTGTACTGATTGTGAATAGATTCAGAGCATTTGGAGGCCGAGTACAGAGGCAAGAGCATTGCAGGGTAGAGATTTGATTGGTTTGAGATAAGTAACGATTATAAATCTAGTCCCGAGGGTATGAAACCCCGGATTTCGTATCATTTTACTATTTTGAAGTGATGCACATGCTAGGTGACAGGCGTGTGGACGTGCACTGTTGGGGATTGTGACTTGGTCCGTCCCGTAGCAACTGTGAAGTTGCATATTTTGTTGAAACTATATGATACTTATATGGTTTAGAAAGAGTTTATGTAAATTGGGCTAAATGCCATATTTGGGCCTTGTGCCAGTGCTGTTTGGACCCTTAGGGGCATTTTCTTACTATTCTCTCATTGTTTTCGATTGAAAATCTATACTCAGTCATGATTATACTTGTTTACTGCATAACTCAGTTTTATGAGTCTATTTTTGTGCATATAATTTTTTTTATGGCCAAATGCCCTGTTTTACTGAAATGCCCGAGTGGCTTGTGAGGTTTATGACTGAGTGAGGCTGAGGGCTTGATTTGTGAGAATATTTATGGGATCGGGCTGCACGCCGCAGCATATTGCATATTTATTGGATCGGGCTGCACGCCGCATCATGTTGCATATTTATGGGATCGGGCTGCACGCCGCAGCATGTTGCATATTTATGGGATCGGGCTGCAC
>AWOL01S0130261.1:6763-17807 GCA_000715115.1 Nicotiana otophora
GGGGGGGGGGGGAGGGAGTGATAAGAGTGGCTATTATATAGAGTGATAAGGGAGGCTATTATACGGAGCGATAAGGGAGGCTATTATAGGCGAGATAAGGTTGGCTATTGATATTGTCTAGGCAGAGTGATACATGTGGCTATAGGAGAGATGATAAGGGTGGCAATGTCACGGATGATATGTGATGATGTGGAGTTATTGTGTTGGTGATTTTTATGTGATGACGTAGCATTATTGTGTTGGTGATTTTTGTGTGATGTTGTGATTCTCCTTGTGTTTAATATACACTTTGTGTAACTTGACTTGTATTTTCGGTGAGTTAATTGATATCCTTGATATTTTTTTATTGATTTGGGTTGCAGTAATACACTTGCACATGAATACACTGTAGCATGTCATATATACTAGCTCACGAGTACGTAACCTGATAATTATTTGATTCGTGTTAAAAATATGGGCATGAGGTGCCGTGGGTATATAATGATTTTATTATTGGTACGTGAATTGTCCGTGCAGTTGTGAAATGAAATGTGGGCATGAGGTGCCGCGAGTAAATGATGATTTTATTATTGGCACGTGAGTTCCGTGAGGTCGTGATAGAGATATGGGCACGAGATGTCGTGAGAATATGAAAGTGGACTGAGCCCCATGTTTATTGACTATAAGATGAGGTATCACATAGTGACTTTGTTGTGGAACAACTTGTATTTGAAAAGCTTATTTCATTGACTATACTTGTGTTCCTTATTTGGTTGAACAATATTTATGGTGTTCTTATTGCCTTACTGTTATTATCCTTGGTTGATTCTTGTTGCCATCACTGCTATTTATTTTTCATTATTTTCGTATACTGCTATATTGCATAAATTATTTGACTAATGAGTGTCTCGATTGTACCTCGTCAGTCGTCACTACTCCACCAAGGTTAGTATTGATACTTACTGAGTACCGACTGTGGTATACTCATACTACACTTCTGCACATTTTTGTGCAGAGCCAGGTATTGGACATATCGGACTCGGGACAGAGTTAGTGTGTTGATCACAAGGATTCAAGGTAGAGTTGCTTGGCCGTCGCAGTCCCTTGGAGTCTTTCCATTTTATTGTACTGTCAATTATCATTCGAACAGTATTGTATGTTCGATCCTTGAGATCATTTCATGTATTCAGTTAGAGTTCGTGACTCAATATTACTAGTCTTGGGAGGTTGTTAAAATTGTTTTCGCTTTTGGTTTCGAAACTTGTATTAAATCATATATTTAAAAAAATGGTTTGAATTGTAATTGTAATCGGCTTACCTAGTCTTAAAGACTAAGTGTCATCACGACGTCTGTGGTGGAATTTTGGGTCGTGACACTATCTCATTTAGCCTTTGCTTTTAGATCAAGGGGGGTTTTCTCTATCCCATCAAAGTGTAAGGGATGTATTAATATATTAACATATTTATTTGCAAATATTTCTTTTATTATAGCCATTTCTACTTATAATCAGTAATGTATGTGCTAATTTGAAATTATATGCACTGATGCACAACTCTCTCAGTATGTTGCAAAGCTGCGTATACACTATGCTCTTCATATATTATTTATTAGATTATATTGGGTTGTTATTGTTGTTGTTATATGTTGAACGCATATATCCAAAGGGCATATTGATATTTTCTTTAAGAAATATACCCAATTACCTTTTTGAATGGAACATTGCCAATTACCTGTAGCTGTAATCATATTGTCAACGGAAAAGGTCCAAATATGCCCTTGTACTATACGAAATTGAGCACATTTGCCCTTCGTTAATACTTTAGCTCAAATATGCCCTTACCGTCACATAGTTGGTCAATATATGCCCTTAGAGTTACACAGTTGGCCCATATATGCCCTTTTCGAAACAGAATCCACCTAAACTAATTAGCTCTTTCGTTAATTGCATTAAAGTGTATTACAAACACTATTTTCTTTTTATTAGTACTTTCTTTTCTTTACGTTTCTCTTTTCTTTCTTCTTTTTTCTTCTCTTCTCTTTTTTTTCCTTTTTCTTTCTCCTTTATCCGATATCCTCCATTACTGATGTTCTCTCCATTTTCGTCACCAATTTCACTTGACAAAACTCATGAATTCCAATTACTAAGAAAATTCTCCCATAATAATATTTTTATAGATCATATGTTTGTCAATTTTTTAATTTTTACTGAACATATATTTAGTTCTAAAAAATTTAACAAAGTAAGATTGAAATAATATTTATGTAACAAAAAGTCCCAAAAATCCAACAAAACCAAACAATCCAAACCGATATAATTAGTTTGGTTTGGTTTTGATAAAAACCGAACCAACCCGTTCCATGTACACCCCTAATTTACATAGTTAATAAAAAAAAATCCAGCTGAAAAAAGATGAAAAAAACTAACTCCTCAAATTTATAACATTACAACTTAAACTCTAGGCTTTTAATCATTAAAGTATCTTTGTGTAAACAATTTAAATATTTTGGTCTTTTGAGTATTGTTAAAGGTTGAAATATTTTTATTATTTTAAAGTTTAAACCATAATTTATGGACAATTTAATTTCGTTTATTTAGAGGGCCAGTGAAATTAGAACTTGATTACCTTATGGAAGAATTTTCTTAGTAATTGGAATTCATGAGTTTTGTCAAGTGAAATTAGTGATGAAAATAGAGAAGACATCATTAATGGAGGAAACGGATAAGGGAGAAAGAAAAAAAAAATAAGAGAAGAAAAGAAAAAAGAAGAAAGAAAAGAAAAAAAATACTAATAAAAAAGAAATAGTGTTTGTAATACATTTTAATACAATTAACGAAAGAGCTAATTAGTTTGGGTGAATTTCATTTCGAAAAGGGCATATATGAACCAATTGTGTAACTCTAAGTGTATATATAAATCAATTATGTGACGATAATGACATATTTGAGCTAAAGTATTAACGAATGATAAATATGCTCAATTTCGTATAAGTACAAGTGCATATTTGCACTTTGTCGTGTTGTCAATACTTTAATGTTACAACCACAATTCTCTCCATGTATTGAAATTGACATTTCACATATCCAAGTTGCATTTTAACTTGTACTATTGACTAGTGACTCTCTCTCTCTCTCTCTCTCTGTTCCTAGTAGCACTTTCTTATTTCAGGAACTGGTGAGCAGAGGTGGTGAATGAAATCAACTCGAAATTAGTTCTAAATTTTGAAAAAAATCTCAGAAATTTGTAATGGAGGGGACGATTCGATGCTCAGCAAACTATGTGCCGTTGAGTCCAATAAGCTTTTTGGAAAGAGCAGCAGTGGTTTACAGCAACAGAGTTTCTATTGTTTACGGAGATATTAAGTTTACTTGGGCAGAGACCCGCCAAAGGTGCCTCAAACTCGCTTCAGCTCTGATCCAGCTTGGGATTTCTCGCCGTGATGTCGTAATGTTCTTCTCTTCCTTCCCCTCTTTTTTTTCCCCCTCTGTTTTCTGTCTAAAAAATGTACTTCCGTTCCGAATTATGAAGTTTCAATCACATTTTAACTTCAAATTTATTATTTATGCTTAATAAAATAATTTGTGGCTTGCTTTAAACCATAAGTTTCAAAAATGTTTTTAAAATAAAAAATAAAAACTACGTGCTCGGTTAAACAACTCATGATGGAAGGGTCGAGAGTAAATTAGAGTCATTCAACTTAAGTTTTGTAACATAAAATTCATTTTTTTTTTTGTAACACAAAAATCTTCTTTCTAAAGTTCTAATTAACAGAAATATAAAAATGGCCGGAAAATGCATTTTTTAGCAGAAAAGTGACTATCTATGAATATACTAATTTCTTACCAAGTAAAATACTAGTATCCACAATTAATCACTTAACTCCCAACTTGACAATACTAAGTTTAGATCTAGTTAAATTAACCGGGAATGTTATACTCTGAATTTGATTCTATTCATTAATTTCTTATAACAGCAATAATTTAATGTCAACGAGAAATATTTGATTCATTAGATATCACAATTCGAATTTATTGTTATGACTGCAAATTCAATGGGCTCCCCATCATTTTTTCGCTGTTATAGCTATGTTTAAATATAACTAAGAACCTGTATATTCAGTAAAATGGGTCATGCTGGGTGTTAAAATGGGTTGATTATATGACCTTTTTTTTATTATGCAAATTAAGATTGTCACGTCAGTTTTCCAGCCAAAAATGACTTCTTCCTGCCACTTTTATATTTCTGTCAACTAAACTTTAGAAAGATGAATTTTATGTTACAAAAAAAAAGTGATTTTTGTGTTATAAATTCTTAATTATGAACGGGGTAGGTCGACGGATAAAAAATAGTGTAATTATGATCAGTCTTGAATGTGGTATGTCTTTAATTGGATTTTTTAGTCTCTCTTGAAGTTTCCTTTCCAATATGTCCTTTCTCTGATCATTTGCAAATAATTTATTTTTGCTCTGAATGTGGGTGAGAAATTCTCTCTTTCTCATCTTGATTCGGTGTTAATTGGATCTGCTTTCTCCAAATTGGGGACCTCGAACAATTGTTGTGGATGCCCAGTCATGGATAAGTCATTATTAATTGTTTTTGTTATTTTGTTACTCTTGGTGCTTTAAATGGACCATAGGGCTTCCCTACCTAGTTTTTTATGTGTCACTGACTTGTGCAAAAGACGGCAAATTGTTATAGCTGTCATTATACAGCAAACAAGTTTCTTCATTGATTATTATTTGTGTAGATTCCACTAATATATGGAGTGGTATTTAAATTACCAAATAATTCAGTTTGATATTTTTTTTCACCCATTGTAGCCTTGATATTACCTCTTGGAATTCATACTAGTAAACTTTATGATGAGTGTTGATACTATTGTAGGCGAATCTTTCCATAGTGACTGATGAAGTAAATATGCTACTTTCTTGGAGGACTGATCTGGTTTTCAGGAAGAATTTTCTCAAGCATGTAGGATCCAAAAGTCGTCCCTTATCTTTGGGCGTAGACTCAAAATCTTTCATATTCTTTTGCTCGTCCCTTATCTTTGGGCTTACACTCAAAATAGTTCATATTCTTTTGCATGGAGCACTGATATTCCTTATTGTTTACCAAACTGGCCTACTTTGGGTCCACGGCAAGCAACATTACTTTTTGACAGAGGGAGCAGCTCACTTGCTGCTCAGGTGAGATTGCAATAAGCCCTTGTGCTATCAATGACTGGAGCAGCACCTACACAAGCTCTCGTGGCTGTTCTTGCTCATGTAAGCTTACGTAATTTGGAAATAGACCCTCTCAACGCCTTATGATCAATTGATCATCAAAGGGTAAGAAAAACAGTACCACTACTTTTCTACCGGGTTTCTGTCATATCCTCTCATATAACTCAGCAGCAGAACTCCACTTTTATTTTGGAAATAACTCGCTGAGACGTGACTTAAAGATGGAGAAAAGACAAAAGTTGCCTTTAACAAATACCCCATATAATAGAAAAAGTAAGTGGAGAAAAAGAAAGTAAAAGAGATGGAAATATTTGTTTACACTCTATCTTTTAGATCTTCCAATAGCTTTACCCGTGATGACAACAGCCTCCAAGATTTCACCAGACTGTTCAAAGTACTTATTCATGGCCTTCTTTGAGCCTACCAGGCCAAACCACCTACAAGCACCTTAGTGTAATTGGTGTCTCCGAGTTAATGCATAACATCAGATGGAGTCATCTTACCAATGCCTATAAACCCTATATTCATCTTCGAGATCTATCTCGTCAAAGACGTGTTCACATAACTACTCTGTTAAAAATAACAGCTGCGTGGGGAGGGATCAAAAGTTAAAATCTTTCGCAATCAATGAGGGCTGTTAGTGCATTATGTCAAAGAATATCTTATGCTTTTGAGTGATTGAGTCTAAGCTCAAAGATAAGTGGCCTATTCTTTTGGATAATTATATACAGGATGATGATTTCTTTGTTTTATCAAGTTTCAATTACTTTGAGAACGTAAACAAAGTTAGAAGTTGCTAAACATTTGCCTTCTCTTTCAGTGTTAGCTAATCTTGTTTCTGTTCTATGTCTTTGAACAGTTTTGATCACCTTTATTGTACTTCATGTTTTCTTAGAAAGGAAATAACTTCTCATTTAGAAGCACATTATCATACTCATGTTGTTCTTAATTTTTACCAAATATATGCAGGTTGCTGTCTTGGCTCCAAATATTCCTGCTATGTATGAGCTACACTTTGGGGTGCCTATGGCTGGGGCAGTTCTTTGTACTCTTAATGTTCGTCACGATTCAGCAATGGTATCGGTGTTGCTCAAACATTCAGAGGCAAAAGTCATATTTGTAGATTATCAGTTCCTTGATATTGCTAAGGGGGCATTAAAGATTCTTTCGAAGGAAAGGATCAAATTTCCTTATCTAGTCCTAATCCCCGACTGCGACAGGCAGCTGTCTAGTGTTCTTAATAGGGCATTGATACCGGGAGATCTGGAATACGAGTCCTTTTTAGCGACCGGGAAACCAAATTTTGAGATAGTATGGCCAAGTGATGAATTGGATGCCATTGCTCTGAATTATACTTCAGGTACAACATCCAGTCCAAAAGGGGTTGTCTACAGTCACAGAGGAGCATATCTTAATTCTCTTGCTGCAGTTCTTCTCAATGAATTGCCTTTAATGCCTGTCTACTTATGGTGTGTTCCCATGTTTCATTGCAATGGATGGTGTCTAACTTGGGGCATCGCAGCACAGGGTGGCAAAAATGTTTGTCTTAGGAATGTTACAGCCGCAGGAATTTTTACAAGCATAGCTGGGCACCAAGTGAGCCACATGGGTGGTGCGCCTACAGTTTTAAACATGATAATAAATGCACCTCCTAGTGTTCGGAGGTCACTTCCAAGGAAAGTAGCAGTGATGACTGGTGGTGCACCACCACCTCCTCAAGTGCTATTCAAGATGGAGGAGCTCGGTTTTGATGTAACTCACTCATATGGTCTAACTGAAACCTATGGTCCAGGAACGGCTTGCACTTGGAAACCTGAGTGGAGTTCTTTGTCACCTGATGAGCAGGCAAAGATCAAGTCTCGTCAGGGATTGCACCACATTGGCATGGAGGAAGTAGATGTGAAGGATCCAGCTTCAATGAAGAGCATACCCCCAGATGCAAAAACCATGGGTGAGGTAATGTTTAGAGGAAACACAGTAATGAATGGGTACTTGAAGAATCTCAAAGCCACAGAAGATGCTTTCAAAGGGGGTTGGTTTCGAAGTGGAGACCTTGCAGTGAAACACCCCGATGGTTATATTGAATTGAAGGATCGCGCAAAGGACATCATTATTTCAGGTGGAGAAAACATTAGCACGATTGAGGTGGAGTCGGTGATATTCAGCCATCCAGCCGTTCTTGAGGCTGCTGTGGTCGGAAGACCAGATGATTACTGGGGTGAGACACCTTGTGCCTTTGTGAAACTAAAGGATGGTAATAATGCAACTGCTGATGAAATCATCAACTATTGCCGTGATCGTTTACCACATTACATGGCTCCTAAAACAGTAATTTTCGATGATTTGCCCAAAACTTCTACAGGAAAGACACAAAAATTTGTTTTGAGACAGAAGGCCAAAGCTATGGGGAGTATCTCAAAGGCCAGCAAACTATAATTCATAACTTTCCAGTGTTGCGGATAGACTAATAAAATTATTGCTAAAATGAGAGGTGGCCTCTGTTTTATTTGATTGAATCACATTTATGTTGTGGGAACGCCTGTTGTATGTGATAATCTACAAATTTCACAGCCATTTAAGCTGCACAACCGCAAGGTTAGCAAGTAAATGCTTATAGCATTGTTTCATTAAAAGTTAACTTGTGGTATCTTGGTGACTTTTGGTTACAGCATACCAAAATAACTACCTATGTGAGCTTTTGACCTTGTGGTTTTCTGGAGGGATATTATTTTGTCATGCAAATTTATCTCCGGTAAGCAAGAGCGGCACTAGGTGGGAAGAAGGGGGTTCAGTCGAATAACCTTCGCCGAAAATTACACTGTATATATAAGGTTAAGTTTTTTTCTTCAGGTATATAAATTAGATATTTAAACCTCTTAGTTTTTTTACGTGTTTCCTTTTTTTATATTTTTTCTCTTAAACAAAAGATAACTTATCAAGTTAAAATTAACCAAAGAACCATGGACCTTACAAATTTTAATGTTCAAAGTAGACAAAACACCAACTACTACAAAGAATAAGAAGTTAAAAAGTTTTTGAATTGTATTGAGCTTCCATTCCAATACCATTTTGAACAACAAAAAGGTAATCTTTTCCTTCCAAAATTTGTAGATATAAATATACTTTTTGATAAGGTAATAAGCAACTTAAATATATTTTCTCATATCCTTCTAAGACGTACACTCTAAAATATGCTTTTCTAATCTTTCAATGTATTACTGAGTCCAACAACGAGCAACGAGAAAAAGTTAGAGATAAACTAAGTGTAAGTAGAACATAGTAAGTGAAAAGATTTCAGACAGTATTGTACTCTTTCTCATGTATTCAGTTTATAGCTCATGACTAGGTACTATTTAATTTTGGAAGTTGGAATTGTGTATCGTCTTTTTGGCGTATGTTGATTATTATATCCGCTATTTATGATAACTCAATCTTATTATATCATGTTTTGATGATTGAATGTTGTTAGTGTGATTGACTTATTTTGTCTCAGAGGTTAGGTATCATCACGATCTTTGGTGGTATTTTAGGTATTGTCATTCATGTATAAGGTATTATTTTAATAAAATAAAAAGCTCTTACACCATTGAAATTTTTATTTAAATATTGTTCTTAGTGGTTATGTCTTAAGTTTACTTAATATAAATTAAAAATCTTATTTAAGACTTTAAATTTATAATATTTTACTCGTTAAAGTTTGATGTTTAAACCCGACTTGACATGGTATTTCCGACCTATTCCACACTAAATTTAGCCACCAAAGACCGGAACTGATTGAGCCTGATACCATACCAGTATCAAAATCAGCCACGCTACTTTTTTTTGGGGACCGGTCCACCATATTAAGTATTAACACCTTTTTGTCAGAATTAGTGGTGAGAAAAGAGCATATTTTTATTCAATTTGTTTGGCGCTATTTACTTGTTTGTCAGTTGCAAAACGTTTGGTATATTTTTGTACTTGGAAACATTAGCTTTGAATATCTCATTTTACCTAAATGAGACTTTTATAGCCACAATTGCTATAGTATATTTAAGATCACTGTCACGAATTCTTACGGCATATTTAAAATCATAAGTTTTAAAAGTCTTTATTATTTTTTTTCTTAAACTTTAAGTCAAGTCAAACTATACCAAATAAATTAGAGAACAAGGAGGGTGTGTTTGGTACGAAGGATTTATACATTTTTATACTTATAGAATTTACACAAAATAGTTTTTGTTCCTTTTCTTATTTTAAGTCTTTCATAACTAATATTTTGTTATTTTGAATCTATGTAAATACTTTGTGATTTTTATTCCTTAACTTGTGTGTCATTTTTTTTAATATAATATTGCAATTACTCAATAAAATAAGCATCTCATAAAAGTGTGTTTAGAATAATACATTAGTTAATTTTTAAACTTCAAATATGCTTATAAATAAGTGTTCAATTACAAATAGCATATATATTTCTTAAATTTGCAAAGAAAATTTTGAGATAATATGAAAAATTAAAATATTGTTATATTACGAAAGGTTCACTTTTACGTTCAAACGAAGAAAAATAATAAAAAAAGAGAAACATTGTATACGGTCAAAATCGGTTTTAACCTTCGTATGGTTAGACAAGATTGGACCATAATGGACCGAAGGTCATCTTCACAAAATCGAGATGAGATCTGAAGCCAAGTTAACGAGCTCAAATTTCTGAGACCAATCAAATACCGAGCTCGAAGTCATTACCGAGTTCAAGTCCAAATCGAACTATGATGCGAAGCGGAGTTATCGAGCTTAAGAGCCAGAGACCGACCAATACCGATCCCAAGTTAATACCGAGCCCCAAGTCATTACCGGGCCCCGAGTCAATATCGAGCTCTAAATATGGAGAGATCGACCAATACCAATGTCACGACCCGGAATTCCCACCGCCGGGACCGTGATGGCGCCTAATATTTCACTTGCTAAGCAAGCCAACGTTAGTGAATCATTAAACCAATCCTTATTACATTCAATAAATAACATCAAATAAGCTAAGATGAAATATATCGAGTGCAGAATAATATAAAAACTGCATTAATTACTACCACCCAAATCTGGAGTCACAATTCACGAGCATTCTAGAATTCACTACAAGTAATAGTATGAGAGAAATACAACTGTTTGAATGAAAAAAATAATAAACCAGAAAAGATAGACGGAGACTTCAAGGTTTGTGAACGGGGGCAGATCTACCTTGAGTCTCCGGATACCGGGTCCAACAACTAAAATCTCGATCAACCCGAGCTGGTACCAAAATCTGCACAGAAAGTGCAGCGTGTAGTATCAGTACAATCGACCCCATGTACTGGTAAGTGTCGAGCCTAATCTCGACAAGGTAGTGACGAGGCTAAGACAAGACATCTATAAATCAACCTGTATAATTTAATAATGTATATACAAATAACAGCAATGTGTCACACCTCCTTTTTTCCGAGGAGATAGGGGTTATGGGAGTTTTTTCAATTTAAGTGACATTATTCGAAATGGTATTATTTATTTAATTCAGAGTCGCCACTTGGAATAAGTTATGGTGTCCCAAGTCACCGATTTATTTTAAAATCCCAAATCAAGGAAATTGACTCTATTTATGGTCCGCGAACACAGAAGATCGGGTAAGGAATTCTGTTAAGTCGGGAGAAGGTGTGAGGCACTCCCGAGTTCCGTGATTTTAGCACGGTCGCTCAACTATTAATGATTGGCCTAATTATCTGATTTAATACATGCTTAAAACCTATTATGCATTTTTAACTTTTAACCGATTTTAATTATTTATGGAACTTATTTGAACAAGTCGCGATGTCACACACTCATTTGTTTTTTTG
>AWOL01S0130275.1:0-12672 GCA_000715115.1 Nicotiana otophora
GGACACGAGGATGAATGAGTAATCAGAATTTGGTCTTGATTTTGAATTTTGACCAAGTGGGCCTGAGTTGACCTTTTTTGTTGTGTTTTCTACATATGTTTAAGATCGAACCTTTTTGATGCCAGGGTAGTTTCTAAAGTTTGTTTTGACTTGTTCGAGCATTATTTAACTGGATTCGAGTTGTTTGGAGGCTTGTACTATAGGCAAAGATATGTTAGATTGTTGAGTTGGTTTTGAAAAGAGGTAAGTATCGTGGTTGACCTTGATTCTAGGGAATTAGGATGTAATTGGTATATTGTCAACGTATTCTATATGTTGGGGTTGACATATATGTGTAATGGCCTGAATGGTCGTTTGAGTTCTAGCGTTCCACTTTGAGATTCAAGGCTTCTAATAGGTCATTTGATGTTATATGACTTGCACACATGGTTGGTTTGATTTCCAAGAGGTTCGGGTGAGTTATATGAATTCTCATTTTGGAAGTTTTAATTGTTAGAGTTGAGCAATGTTTGACTTTTGTGTAAACGACTTTGTATCGGTGCTTTGATGGTTCCATTAGCTTCCTATGATGATTATAGCTTGTACATGAGTTTTGTTTGGGTCTCAGTTGACCAAAGGTCATTTCGGCGTTTCCAGTCAAAAGTTAGAAATCTGAATTATGAACATCTGAAATTCTTGCATTTTGATGCTTGATTCTTAATTTTTGATATTGTTTTGATGTTTTGAGCTTACAAGAAAGTTTGTATTATACTTGTGTGGATGTTTGGATGGACTCCTGAGGGGCTCGGATGAGTTTCGTACCATTTTGGTCCATATTGTACCTGCTGATCTGTTATTGTGCAGCAGTGCTTCACGAATGCGGAGCTAGTCACGTGTTCGCATAGAGAATTTTTGGATAGGGGAGTATTCCTTCTTGGCGAACATGAAGAGAAGGTCGCGAACTCAAAGGCTGTTGGGGCTTCCTATGGGAACGTGAAGGTGAGAATGTGAGCACGAAGCTTTGATGGGAAATGACCTTTGCGAACGCGATGCTTCCAGGAGTTGGCTTTATTGAATGCGAGAGAAGGGTCGCGAGCACGATGTAGGCTCTAACAACATATATTTAAATGCCGGTAATCGAGAATTTTACCACTTTTCACTATCTTTGTGACCTAGACCTTGGGAGGACCCAATTTTTGGAGAGATTGTTTCCACAACTTCTAAGGTTAGTAATTTTAAGTTAGTTTTGATTTAATTCCGTGATTTTTTATAGAGTTTTACTCTTAAATCGAAGATTTCATAGTATAGAGATTGGGGTTTTGGGTGAAAAATATGCTAGCTAATTGTGAGGATTTCGACCTTAATTTGACGTTGGATTTTGAAGCCAATTATATTTTGACTCGTTGGATTTAGACCATCTAGGTGGGGTTGACTTTTTGTTGACTTTTGGGATTTCATAAGATGTCGAACCTTTATTGATTGGTGATATTTCGTTTATCATTATATGACTTTCATAGATAATATTGGACTAGGTTTTGATCTTTTTGAGGAGTATTTCTAAGGAAAGCGGTGTTGGGTTGTTGAATTTATTTTAGAATAAGCTAAGTGTCTTGCCTAGCTTTGTTGAATAAATTTTTCATAATAAACAATATTTTCTACATATGGGGGTGATGCATATGGGAGGTGACGAGCGTATATACATGTGCCAGGGTTATCCATGCTTGGGGTAGTTTATATGCTTATTTGTGCCTTGATGTACTTTGTGATCTTCTTGACTTATGTTTTTTTTTCTTCTAAGAATATATGACTATAATTTATCCATGATAGAAATTATTTTTAAACGTATGACATCTTAAATGAGCATGAAGAGATATTCTTGAAATTGTTGATATACTTGATTTTATTATAGTTATGCCTTATGTCACGAAACACATATCTATACCTATTATTCTTGGGTTGCTTGATCTTCTTTATTCATATGAAAGATCATGATTGGGGCCTTCGGGCGATATCGACATGATGGATATTTTCGTACAGTTTGACATTGGTACGTTGGATGTCTCCGTGCGAAGAGGATTTGGAGTTTGACTTTATGTTATGGTTGTTCGTTCTGTGATATATGCACACATTCTCCTACATGCTTTTTCTTTATTTTTTTTATTATCACATCTATATTTCCTCCTTTATTTACATATATGTTTTCCATCTTGTTTATCGATTAATACTTGACTAACATGTTGTTTCTTACTTATTTTATTACTATCACATCTATGTTTCTTACTTGGTGTGGTATCACTATGCTTATGCTTTTTACTTAGTTCATTATTGTCACATATTTGTCTTCTACCTTGATTATTGCCGTAATATTTGTGCCTTGTATCTTATTTTTTGTTGTTAGTATAAGCCTTTTACCTTGGTCGTTGTTGTTGCATATATGCATTCCGCCTTGTTTGTTAAGGTTATCTGGTTGTGTTAATTGTGTGGTTGTTATTGTTCTACATTGATATATATAATACGATCGGGTGCATTCCACACAGTGTTATATGGGACGGGATGCACGCCGCACAATATAGGATCGGGTTACATACCTGTAACAATGTTATGATCAGGTCGGGTTTCCACCACAACACTGTTGTGATTTGTTGAGTGTTGTGATTTGTTGGGGAGTTCTGATTGGTGATTGTTGTGATTTGTTGAATTGAGTTGTTGTCATGTGCATCGTATAGTTATACATTAGTTTATGTAACCTACATACACTTATCTTCATATGCTTTTCTTACGAATGCATGGTACTTGTTAATGAACCACATCCATGTTTACTGTCACATATATTTGTTTTCCTATCATGTTTATCACATGCCTATACTTGTTACACACTTTTATTTGTCACATGCATATACTTGTCGTATGTATTTACCTATGTAATGATCTGATAGGTCATTTTGAGTACTAACTCACCAATTTGTGTTTCGAGACCTTATATAGCTCTATTTAATGACTTGTGACTTGTGTGCGAGGTTTGTGTCTATTTTCAGAAGGTTTAAATTGCGGGGGTTGTGTTGTAATTGCGATACTAGAGAGTTGGGAACAACTTCGCTTTTGCAATGCTTTGTTCGCTTTTGCGAGGGGCTGGACCTTTGGAAATGCGAAGGTTTTGTCGCATTTGCGACATTCGAGAGGCTCAGACAATGTTCGCTTTTGTGATCAGTGGTTCGCTTTTGCAAACATCGCAATTACGAACAAGAGTTCGCAATTGCGATTCCTACAACTTTGTAAAAGATTGCGATTTCAGGACATAGCTCATTTTACTCAATCTTTAAGACCTAGACTCTACATATAGGTGATTTTGGAGAGAAACTTCTTCCCAACTTCATAGGTTAGTAACTTTAAATAATCTTTGTTCAATTTTCATTAATTTTTCATGAATGTTCACTATCAAATCTAAGAGTTTATAGGGTAGAAATTAGGGTTTTGGGTAGAAATTAGGGATTTTGTAACAATAAGATTTAGACCTCAATTGAGGTCGTATCAAAATATAAATCACATAGTTAGACTCGACGGTGAGCGGGTAACCGGGATTTGGTCTTAATATTGGATTTCAACCATGTGAGCCAGGGTTGACTTTTTGTTAACTTTTTCAAATATGTTAAAGACCGAGCCTTTTTCGTCAGAGGGTAGTTTCTAAAGCTTGTTTTGACTTATTTGAGTAATATTTGACTAGATTTGGGTGGTTTTGAGGCTTGTTCTAAAGGGGAAGCCGTGTTGGATTGTTGATCTTGTTTTAGAAAGAGGCAAGTATCGTGGTTAACCTTGATTTGATGGGTTTAGGATGTGTTTGATCTATGCGCTTCATGATCTATGTGTGTTGATGACGTATGTAGAAGGTGACGATTGTATATGTGTTGTCATGGGTTGAAGCGTGTGGGGTGTACCATTTTATTGCATGTCTTTAATTATACCATGTCTTTACTTTTTCCATATGTTTACTTGTTATGTGATCTTACTTGATACATGTTTTACTTAATATATGTGAGTTTAGTTATCACATGTCTTTATTGGCTACATGTCCAAGCTTATTTCATGCCTTTATTTATTCTTCGCCTTTACTTATTACGTGCTATTATATGTTATTATATATGTGCGGTTACCTAGCTAATTCTTTTACATTCCTTATTGCCTTACTTGTTTCTTGTTTTACTCTACTATGTTATATCAGATTGTGTGATATTTAGATTATCTTTATGTTCACGATTTGCTGAAGTCTTTGTTAGCATATATTGTGTGGCTAGTTAATGAACATTGAATTGTTGGATCTTCTTGTTCGTACTCATATTTCCTTGGTGAATTATGCATTTTTAGTTCTCTTTTATGTTATGTTGTGATTCGTCGTATTTGGTTGTTATTGGTCACTGTCAACTGTATTGATATTGGGATCGGGTTTCACACCATAATGAAGTAGTAACTGATATTAGGATCGGGTTGACCACTGTGACGATGTTGTTATTGATAATTGGATAGGCTTGCATGCCGCAACGGAAAGGATGTCTTGTAGTTGTTCTTGGTTCTTATGCTCTGCTAGCATGTTGTGTTATGAAGTTGTGATGTGATGTTATTCTGGGGCCTTCTGATTCTCATTACTTATTTCATTCGTTATGTATTACTCATTTCTATATATTGCTATTCGTTTTGCTTATTACTCGTACAGTTTTATAGTGAGTGTGCCTTATCATAGACTCGTCACTACTTGGTCAAGGTTAGGCTCGATACTTATTGAGAACATGGGGTCGGTTGTACTCATACTAAACTTTTGCACTTCTTGTGCGAATTCCGGAATTGGTCCCAATGACGTTCAGAGGTGATTTTCTCGACCCTTTTCCCGAGAGACTTGAGGTAGTGCTGATTGTTATTCACAAACCTTGGAGTCCCCTTTCTATCTTTATCTACCATTTATTGCACCATACAATATTGTACTTTCCATTACAGACTTGTATTTAGTATTACTAGTGGCTCATGTACTTGTAACACTAAATTTTGGGAATAGTCTTAGTCATCGATGGTTGTAGATCTATTATACATTTTATGAGATTTCCCTCTTTTATCCTTATTAATATGTCTTTAGCTGTTAAACTGCTTTAATCCTTATGCTAATGTTGGATTTTCTAACAAGCGGATGTTAGACACCATCATGGCCCCATGGTTGGGTTTTTGGGTCGTGACAAATTGGTATCAGAACCCAGGTTGTATAGATCTCATATGTCATGAGCAAGCTTGGTAGAGTCTTGAGTATATGTAACGACCCGATCGGTCATTTTATGTAATTTTGCCCTGTTACCCCTTTTTCTGCATCAAACATGTGTGTTTATGATTTTATGAATTGCGGGGTTGGTTAGTTTCGTTTCGGGAAGCTTTCAGGTTGATTCAGACCCCTTGATTCTTGACTTAGAGGTTTAAATTATAAATGTTGATCAAACTTTGACTTTTGTTAAAATGACCCCGAAACTGTATTTTGATGGCTCCGATAGCTTCGTATCGTGATTTCAGACTTAGGCCTATGCCCAGAATTGATTTCGAAAGTCCGTAGGTCGATTTGTGTTGATTTGCCAAAAATTGGCAATTTGAAGTTGAAAAGTTTGAATGTTGGTTGACTTTTAGCTATCGATCTCGGAATTTAATTTTGATACTTAGAATAGGTCAGTTATGGTATTTGGGACTTGTCTGCAAAATTTGGAGTTGTTTGGAGTTGATTTGATTGGATTCAGACGTTTAGTTGTAATTTTAGAAATTCTTAAACTTTACTTTGAAATTCATGTGTCTTAGTGTTCGATTCGTAGTTTTAGATGATATTTTTGTATTTTGATCGCCCCAGCGAGTTCATATGATATTTTTAGACTTGTGTGGATATTTGGTTTGGGACCCGAGGGCTCGGATGAGTTCTGGACATGTTTTAGAGTGTTTCAGACTGAAATTGCAAAATCTGGTGTGCTGATGCTTCAGGTATCGCATTTACGAAAACCAGGTTTGAAATTGCACAAAGGCAGGGGGCCTCATGTGTCGCAATTGCGATTCTAGGCTCACAATTGCATGTGGTTTGGGATTTTGGGTAGTTCGCACTTGCGACAAATATGTCGCTTTTGCGAGGGAACCAGGGTTTGCAATTGCGAACCCATCTTCACTGTCACGACCCAAACCGATGGGCCGCGACGGGCACCCAGTACCTTACTCAACCGAGTACCAACGTAACGTATCTTTCTTATTACATCATCATATACACGTGACATACGAGCCTAATAGGCCAACATGATCATTTATAAACTCAAAACATAGGCCGACAAGATCGTACAATATTTCACGTACAAGACATATGTCTACAGGTCTCTAAGAGTACGTAAATGCCATAAAGATCGGGACAGGGCCCCGCCATACTAACCAGTACATGTCTTAATCATACTGACCATATAAGTAACTCCGGAACAAATAGAGCGCACCATCATATTCCGCTGAGCTGATCGCCTGCTTGGGGGACTCTCGACCTGTCTATCGGGACCTGCGGGCATGAAATGCAGCGTCCCCAGGCAAAAAGGGATGTCAATACAAATAATGTACCTAGTATGTAAGGAATGCAAATCAGTAAATAATAGACATGAGAGAAACATGAAGTAAAAGACTCGACATGTACGTCTGCATAGCTTTGTGAATCATTTAATTTTTATAATGTCATGCATATGCATATAAATGTCATACCATACATTGGTATATGCATTCATAATATCATCAAGCCTCTGAGGGCATCCCGTCATATCATTTCGGCCACTGTGGCCAAATCATCAATGTATACCAGCTGATCCGGTGGTGGTGCGTATATAACGTCGTAAACTTTTCCCATATCCCATATACATATAATATACGCATAAAAAATGTCATCTGGTCTTGGGTCAATGTATATGTATAAATGCATGAAATGCATAAGAAATACGTTAATAAGATTTCTCGGAGTGTCATAAAAGTAATATGCCTGTCAGATAAAGTTTATCAAATACGTATTTTTTTGAGATCCATGAACAGAAGATATAATAATAATTCACATGGGGAATCAAGAATATAGACACCCCTAATATATTTATGAATAGAGTTATTTATGAAAACTGTGCGTTTTCTCGTTTCTTTCAGTATCATTTGGGTCATGCCAAAAAGAAAGAAGGGATAGCCTTAACATACCTTTAAGGACAACTATCTACTTGTATCCATGAACAATCCTCACCACGCCTCAATCATAATTACTGGAAACGGGTATATGAGTTTCGCCCTATAAGAGACTTGAATTTCCATTGCCTTCTTTGTGAATTTGAAAAGTAAAACTTTGACAAAAGGGAGAAATTTTTCTTTGCTGCCGACAAAAACATCTTCAAGCACCATGCCTTTTCAATTTAAAAGGAGTTCTACTAATATTATATTTGTTGTAGTTGTAGAGAAAAGGAAATAGCCTTGCCTTCTTTTCCAAAAGTGTCAAGAAACGTGGCATTTGTAACTCTTTCTTGAAAGTCGATGCGTGACTCACGTTTTTTTAGACTTTGCCACATAATAATATGACTTTAAGAGTCATTACTTTGAAAGGGAGGGGCTGCCACGTTATACCTCATTAAACTTATCCAAATTATGATTAATTAACTAGTTAATCTCCCACTAAAGAGCAACAATTACCCAATTAGCCACATAATTAAGAATTATCTCAACTTACTTAAAATACTACTCACTTTTAACATACCTTATACATCTTACTATT
Organism: Nicotiana otophora; assembly: GCA_000715115.1. Taxonomy (NCBI): domain Eukaryota; kingdom Viridiplantae; phylum Streptophyta; class Magnoliopsida; order Solanales; family Solanaceae; genus Nicotiana; species Nicotiana otophora. Next base: position 7,760 of record AWOL01S0130275.1, read on the forward strand.
ATGGTCATGTAGTACCTTGTATGGCACTAATCCATAAATACCGGGTATTATAGCTCGGACCATATTATTTTTCCAAATCGACAATCTTCAACGAAACTCATTATCTTTAATTCGTTCACCCTTTAACTTTCGCAACACTTTACTTATCGTGTGTTATAAGTAGCATAAATGCTTATAACCTCAAAAATAATCTCATCCCCGAGTCTACGTCGATTAACTTACGACGAAGCTTTTACATACGAAAATGCGGGGTGTAATATCTCATTGCCGAGCTTTTATCTAATTACTTATGGCATATTTTTATGTACGAAAATATGGGGTGTAACATCATTCCCCTCTTTGGAACATTCAGCCTCGAATGTTGACTGACACACTTATCCTTTTCATAACCTATGAAAATTCCAAAAACCAAGGCATTCCTCCTTTTAGGCCGCTTTCTCACACCATGACTTGTGGTCGTAATCCCTTCAATCTCGTAACTATTGCTACCTTTGGTCATGCAGCTCATGTACGGCTTTTCCCTTGTATGTGCGCCTATGCGACTTTTCCCTTCTGTTTTTAGCCAATCTCTAGGCCTCATTTTGGGAACATATACAGAACTTGACAAGACGTCCCTTTGGACTTCTATAGGTGTATTGGAGTTCTTTGCTCGGTACTTTGTCGAACTTACAAATATTGTTATACCTTACTTCATGGTCCGCTTATCCGTTCGTATGACTCTACCGTATCTAGATAGGTCATACTATACCATAACTCTTACTTTGATTTATCGTTATTGAGGAATGTTATCGAACTCCAGGTTACTTTCGTTACTTATCCCATATGTATAAATCTATGTCATTTAATGCTTCCTCATTACTTGTTCATCTTAAGAATGACGGCCTAATCTCACCTCATACTTTGTGACTTGTGTCCATCCATTATTGACTTACCTCAATATTGATCTATCATCTGCCACTGCTAACTTGATCTCTTATGTAACACTGCCGCTAGGGCTCACGTCTCATTGGGGACATCTGGAGTAATTAGATTGGTCCACCTAGGGGCGATACTATACTTCCATAACCGTGTTTCATAGTATCCCAATGCGATTCACCTTACGTGGTAATTTTAATCCCCTTCAAGTCATTACTCAATCGAAGGCCCAAACGTTATTCTTTATCCATCATAATTACACCCTCATTCTACCACCAGGGCACCATTCCATTTCTTCTAAATGACATTAGTCTTAGACTCCTTTGAGTTCATTCAGGCTATCCTGAGCTTTGTATAACTTAGAGAAACCATAGCTCTTCTTGTTTTCATGGGCTTAATCGTGAGGACTTATCCATTCTCGTCATCTTCTCACTCGCCCTTTCTTATCCTTATTCCTGACTTCCTAAAACCGCTTTACCATACTTTAGTTTGCCACTTACACATATCCATTTATACTACTCGCAACCTCCTTTCAACTTGCTTGCACCATAGATTTTCTTACGTTATTTATGGAACATCGAGCAAGATATCGCATTGTCTCAAACTCTTCTTTACTCTTTTAATTTAGAACTCTCGATACCTAGAACCCATAGGCTGGAAAATATGCGACTAGCGACGCTACTATCATTCTTGGATACTGAATCCCAGTACTTCTAGCCTTTTGCCCGAAGTATGGACAATTCACAACCTTCTGCCTTTGTGTATCTCGTACATTGTTCACCTTTACCTTACTTTCCTTAAAAATATTACATTTCATCTTTTACCTCTTTCATGACCTCCCTTCCACATAGGTATGATTCACATCCATAACTTGAAGCTCTATTATAATACTCGCACCTCGTTACACAATCCGGTGAGAGCTTCATACTGACTTCTTATGAGCTTGGTACCCTTCTAACTGGCTTTATCATGCGGTCATTATAGAATATTGTTGTTGTACTCTCTTGTACCTCTAATATGAAGAGCGATTATGCAATGTTCTCAATCACGAGGTCTAAAATTTTCTTGGTCCAATAATCAGACTCCTGATTTACTAAGTTGATGTAACTCTTTAGTTTCCTCTTCCTTCTGATCAGCCTTCATGTAGGCTTAAACTATCTTCCGATATGCGGCTCCTGGGATTAGTTATTACTTTATCCTTTCATGGGCACTATGGACTACCATGATACAATCTTTTAATGATTCAATCCTTCGTCTATGACCTGGACCCAATTCCTTTTCTTTACTCATACCAGAGTATTTTACGGCTGATCATTAATCGAATAATTCCTTTCGTTCTATTTCAACTTTCTTCAAATGTAAGCAATTGCTTTTCCTGGTCTTTTTTCCCCCTTGTTGCGTGCCTACTTACCTTATCTGAGTTCTCATACATGCCGAAAGTTTTGTGCAACTCATATGGTCTCGAATATTACTCTTGGTTTTACCCCCCGCTCATTAGGCATGGTAGGTGCCACTTTATTTTGGAGTGCATACAATTTTGTAGTGAGACTGTTGTTACACAACCATTTCCTCTTTAGGTTACTGAGCTTAGGTTGAAGCCTTCTTCCTTACTTCCTCAACTAGTCTTTCATTGTAGTATTTAGGGAGGATCCTCTGATTCTTGTAAAGTTGTGAGCTTATTACATTGTATACTCGACGGACCTTTTGATGTCCTTCATTGCCTATAATTATCCGTAGTTACTTACTTCCTCACCCATGTGCTTGTAGGGTTACTTCTGAACTTGATATTTTTGACTGACTTCCCAGTGGCATTCTCTTTTATCTCCGTAACACTCATATGGTACTTTTAACTACCCCAACTCCTATCTAAATATTTCTCAATGATCATGATGTCATAACTACGAGGCTGAATTCACTATATTGGGTTTTACTATGTTTATCTAACACGATCTGCTGACTCGTCTGTAACCTCCTGTTTAGCCATAACTAGGCTCTTCCTGATCAATTACTAACTACTCGTTGGCCCATTCTCATCTCAATATTCCACGTAATCTTTCTCGGGTTATTTCTTTTGTCTTAAAGTACGTCTTGCACTGGCTCCTTATTTATTTATAATAGCTCGGGCAGGAACCCTTACTTCCTCTCCTTGATGTCGTGCTTGCACAATATTCTGGAATCGTAGTATATCTGCAGGATTTGGATAAGTGCCATCTCATCTTTTTTTCATTTTGTTTTTTTTCCTCTTCGCATTCTTCCCTTACCATTCCATAATTACTAGAACCACTTAATTATGACTTAATACCATAACACTCCATATCCCCCCCTTTAGGGGAGCACTAAGATTTAGTGCTACGATGATCTACGTATAGATGTTTTACCCTCTCAACTTTGGCACCTTTTCACATCATCGATAATCCTTACTCTCCTCGCGGTAATCTTTCTGTACCAAGGATAACGAAATTCCTCAGTCACGAGGGTGACACTTAGTGTAACTGGCACATACAGTCCCTTAAGCTTAACTTTACTTACCTTGCTTTCTTTAGGGAAGCATCTTCCTGAATGACCTTTAAAGGGTATTCTTCTGTTGTCCATTCTATTATCGCCAGAACAAAATCTGAAATTCTCATGATGTCGACCATTATCGAATCATTCAGTCCCTAATTCATGTTTAGTTTATCTTGTTCACCAATCCATACTGATTGTTTATTACTCCGGGGTCTAAATTTACCTTTTGATAATCGCGTTGGAGTCACGAACTTATTTCTCGAAATGAGGATATGACTTTATGGCCTATACTCTTTTGTTGTCTCAAGGCCTGTCACCTCTCGTCCTTTCCTTCACCTGACTATAGTCTCTGTAATACTGTCATCTTTTTGATCTACCGTTGTCATCCATGTATCACATCTTACACATAATGCTTCATTAACTCTCTTCTTATATCCCGCAAACATTTATGTTTATCACTTTATTCTGAAAACTCGAACAAGACATTCTTTTGCTTTTAGCTCTCCTTGCTCCATCTACTGGCTCTTTGGGTTGCCTAACTTTCTTTCTCCATTAGGGTCGGGAGCTACACTAAGGTAATATTTATCCCTTAAAGGCTTCCAGTGCCTATCTTTGTAGTATTCATATCTAGTTGTACTATTTTAGAGGGCACCCTCTGGGTGTCTCACAAGGAGATCTATTAGCACCATTGTAATATCCTTCAGAAATGTCGCTAACGCTAACAATCCATTTACCATTTTGGGTTACCCTAACCCCAGTTAGATCCTGATATCCTGCCTTATCTTATACTACTTCTGTTAGCCCCCGTAGGGCATAAATGAGATGGGTATAGCCAATTGTACATACCTCTGTTATTGTTGAAGGTAACTCAAAAATGCTCATATTTCTCTGCTTGAATTTTAAATACTGTTAATCTTCATTAACTAGGTACCTCCTACCCTTCTTCACCTTGATTTGTTTACTTGCTGAAACTTATGTCTACCTTCTGATTCTCTTATTTCTTTTTTACTGCAAGAGTGGATAAACATTTTTGCCATAGGGATTCTTATCAAGAAGCTTACACGTCTTAGTACACGCATGATCTGTTGAATACCTCATATTTATCCATCATAAGCATGATGCAAAAATCAAGTTCCTCTGACTCAACTCTTCCACAACTATATATCTTACCAACCGTCTTACTGGATGCAGGCATCATCGTAATATGAATAAGATAGATTTTAGGAAATTGAGTTCTTACAACTGAGCTCTACAACACGATCTAGATTAAGAAGAAAGAGAAACATTCATAAATGTCCTGTAGCCTCCTGCTTATAAGTGTGGTGCACGACACACCCATAAACAAGACTCTACTAGACACAGCTTATAGACTCCCTAGGACAAAACTGCTCTGATACCACTTTTATCATGACCCAAACCGATGGGCTGCGACGGGCACCTGGTACCTTACTCAACCGAGTACCAACGTAATGTATCTTTCTTATTACATCATC
>AWOL01S0130291.1:14635-28324 GCA_000715115.1 Nicotiana otophora
CAAGGCCTCTTATCAGACCCCTACCCTCTTTCCTGTGCAAGAACCATCTCGATCCTCCTAGCAACATTAGCAGCCGCCTGAAAGGAAATCTCACTTTGGTCTCCTTGGCCATCTGAAGCCTGATAGGGTGAGTAAGTCCCTCAATAAACCTCCTCACTCTCTCTCCCTCAGTAGGAAGTAAAAGGAGAGCATGATGGGCTAGATCCACAAAACGGGTCTCGTACTGAGTAACAGTCATACTGCCCTGCTGGAGACGCTCAAACTACCTGCGAAAATCCTCTCTCAATGTGATAGGGAGGAACTTCTCTAGAAATTTCCGTGAGAACTTCTCCCAAGTCAGCGTAGGCGATCCAGCTGGTCTGGTCAACATAAAATCTCTCCACCACCTTTTGGCGGAACCCATAGTCTGAAATATAGCAAAATCGACCCCATTGATCTCAACTATACCCATGTTCCGCAACACCTCATGGCAGCGGTCAAGATAATCCTATGGGTCCTCAGAAAGTGTACCACTGAAGTGAACTAGAAATATCTTAGTAAATTTATCCAGTCTCAATAAGGCCTCAGAAGAAATGGCAGGACTATCACTAGCCTGTGCCACAATAACTGGCTGAACTACCCCAATTGGCGGGGCTGCTGGAGCCTGATACTGGGGAGCCATATGCTCCGGAGCGGGAGTAGTGGGGGGTTTGTGCTCCTCCCCTATCCTGTGAGATGGCTGGTGCCACTGGAAACATACCATTCTGGGCCATGCCCTCCATAAGACTCACCAAACGGACTAGGGCATCCTAAAGCACTGGAGTAGCTATGAATCCTTCCGGGACCTAAACTGGTCCAACTGGTACAGTCTGAACTGGAACCTCCTCCTGAAGATCCATCTGAGGTTCTACAATAGGTGCTGCTGCTAGAGCTCTAAGCTGAGCTATACCTATGCCTCTGCCTCGGTCGCTAGCACAACCTCGGCCTCGACCTCTACCCCTGGTGGTAGTTGCCACCGGGTGCTCTGGTCCCTGTCCATCGGTAGATGTATTACGTGTTCTCACCATCTGCGAGAGAATAAGAATATAATGGTTCAATCATCGATGATAGAATAAGATCACACGACAGATTAAGAAAGAAGTTATATTGTTCCTAAACCCCATAACCTCTGAAAGATAAGTACAGACGTCTCTGTACCGATCCTTCAAAATCTACTAAGCTTGCCCGTGACTCGGGAGACCTAAGTAACCTAGTGCTCTGATACCAACTGTCACGACCCAAAATTTTCCACCTTCAGGATCGTGATGGCGCCTAACATTTCACTCGCTAGGTAAACCAATGTTAAAATAATCTTAACTATTTGTAAGTAAATTTTATTAAATAAATGTTAAATTACTAAAATAAAGTGCGGAAGATCATAAATACCGAATTATCAAAATACATCCCCGAATCTGGTGTCACAAGTGCACGAGCCACTAGGATAATACAAATAAAGGTTTGAATAAAATTCAAGTTGTTTGAAAGATAATACACAGCTAAGATAAGATAGAAGGGGACTTTAGAACTGCGGACGCTGTGTAGTTATACCTCAAGTCTCCTCTGGGTAGTTGAATCCGAGCAAGTCTATGGTACACCACTGGGACCAACTCTAAAATCTGCACAAGAAGTGCAGAGTATAGTATGAGTACAACCGACCCCATGTACTCCGTAAGTATCGAGCCTAACCTCGACGAAGTAGTGACGAGGCTGTGACAGGACACGTACGTAAACAACCTGCACAAGTATATACAAATACGAAGCAACAATAATAACACTTTATAAATTTGGGAGGTAACATGCGAAGAGGGTTGATATAACAATTTTAGCAGGATAATTATCACTTAGCAGCCAAATAATTCCTCAACAATAAAATGAGCAACTGATGATATGAAAATGGTACGGCACCACCCTTCGTGCTTTTACACTCTCTGAAAATGACGCGGCATCACCCTTCGTGCTTTTACAGTCACAAATGGCACGGCAACACCCTTCGTACTTTTACACTCACAAATGGCACGGAAACACCCTTCGTGCTTTTATACTCTTCCTTACCATGTCAATGATATTATAAATAATAAAAATGACACGGCATCACCCTTCATGCTTTTACACTCTTCATTACTATGAAAATAATAATATAAATTTGGAAGAGTATTTAAATGCGGGGATATGCACTTATCAATCAATTCAATACTATAATACTGACTTCACCTTCCAAAATATTCAACAATAATTAAATGAATAACAATTTTACGAATAATGATCAAATAATCAATAATAAATTTAAGCAGGAATATCTTAATTAAGTAGGCAATTATTCACAATAACCAATTCCATCCGCATGCTTTGACTCAACCACAACCAAATTCACAATTATTCACAACACTTACCTCGCTTTGCAACCAAATTCAAGAATCCAATAAACCCTTGCGTGGCGAATTCGTATCCGAAATTCTCAAAACTAGTCATAAATAATTTAATATACTCAATACAAATCGTAGGAATTAATCCATATGAATTTACTAATTTTCCGGATTAAAATCCAAAATTCATCTAAAAATATCAGTGAGTCCCACGCCTCAAATCTCGGAAAAGCTTACGAATTCCGAACACCCGTTCCGGGACGAGTCCAACCATACAAAAATTATCAAATTTCGATGTCAAATGGACCTTCAAATCTTAATTTTTCGTTTTTGAAAAGATTTACAAAAATTTCAATTTCTTCCATCTAAATCCGAAATCAATGAAGAATATAGATATGGATTTATGAAATATAATCACTTTTGGTTATTGAACACTTGCCCAATTCAAAATCGTGAAAAATCCCTATGAAATCGCCTAAATCCGTGCTTGAAATGTCTAAAAATGAGAAAACTTTCGGACTCTTCGATTTATACACTGCCAAGGGATTTTCGCTTCTGCGGTGGACTTGACAGTGCCTGTGGTCTCGCTTCTGCGGAAGCAAATGCGCATCTGCACTGACATCCACTTCTGCGATCGAAGGGTCCGCTTCTGCGGACGCGCGGGTGTGTTAGAGGTCCCGCACCTGCGGCTCTTTGCCCAGCTTGCCCAGGCCGCTTCTGCGAGGGATTACTCGCTTCTGCGGCCAAGGCTTCGCAGAAGCGAAGGCACTAGAAGCAGCAAAATTCCAGATTTTGCTTAAGTTCACTTTTTATTCCGATTTCGATTCGAATCACATTCGGGGTACTCGGTACCCCGTCTGAATATACCAACAAATCCCATAACATAATACGGACTTACTCGAGGTCTCATATTACGTCAAACAATGCTGAAATTACAATTCACGCCTCGATTCGAACTTTTGAGTTTCAAACTTTTCAATTTATAAAACTTGTGCCAAAACATGTTAAATGAATCTAAAATGACTTCAAATTTGGCACACAAGTCATAAATGGCATAACAGAGCTATACCAATTTTCAGAATCGGATTTCGGCCCCGATATAAAAAAGTCAACTCCGTGGTCAAACTTGAAAATCTTTAGCCTTTAAATTTTTAGTTTTTGTTAAAAGGCCATAATTTAAGCTAGGGACCTCCAAATTAAATTTCGGGCATACGCCCAAGTCCGAAATTACGAGATGGACCTATAGGAACTGTCAAAATACTGATCCGAGTTCGTTTGCTAACAATATTGACAACAACAACAACAACAACAACAACCCAGTATAATCCCACTAGTGGGGTCTGGGGAGGGTAGTGTGTACGCATACCTTACCCCTACCCTGGGGTAGAGAGGCTGTTTCCAAATGACCCTCGGCATCCTTCCCTCCAAGAACTCCCCACCTTGCTCTTGGGGTGACTCGAACTCACAACCTCTTGGTTGGAAGTGGAGGGTGCTTACCATCAGAGCAACCCACCTTGTCTACTAACAATATTGACAAAGTCAACTTAATTGGGTTTTAAGACTCTATTTCATATTTTAATCAATTTTTCACATAAAAACATTCTGAAAAATTATACGGACTGCGCACGCAAATCGAAAAATAATAAATTATGTTATTTGAGGTCTTAGAATACAGACAAAATTATTAAATTTAAAATGACCTTTTAGGTCATCACAACACATCTAAACATTTAATACCCGCAAGTGTTTTCTATAAATATAATACAAATTTTGCATCGGAGGAGAAAATGAGACGTAGCAAGAGAATCACTTTTCTCTAAACTTTGGTCTTAACTTCTTTCTTTAACTATTATATTTTTTTCTTGTAAGTTTTTGGATTTTCTAAGAGTATTGATAATATTCTAGAATTCCTTTTCATTGTGAGATTTAAATATTCTATAATGGAGTAATCTCGTTTGTTGGAATAGTTAATGAAGCTTGATAAATATTTTTATAAAATTATTTCAGTTTTAATACATCGTTGGCTTGAAACTTTCTTTAAGTATTATTATCACTTCTATATATTTTTTTTAAGTTATTCTTATATTAATTTTATAATTCTCGCGGAGCAAAATCAATACTCCCTCCGTTTTAATTTTTGCGAACCCATTTGACTGGGCACGGAGTTTAAAAAAAGAGAGAAGACTTTTGAACTTGTGTAAAATGAGGCACATATAGTTTGTGTGGCTATAAATCATTGCGTAAATGTAAATTGTTTTCAAATGGGAAAATGGATCATTTTTTTGGGCACGAACTAAAAAGAAAATAAGTCCACATAAATGGAAACGAAGGAAGCATATAATAACCAATGAATAAAATAGTAGAGTGAGAATACTTTTTGTAAAACTATTATTTCAAATCTGTAATCTTGTTTGTCTGAGTTTTAATTCTCACAGAGGAATTATTATAGGCAAGATTCCTGATTTTTAGTAAAAATATTCTCATAAAGTTTTTACTACCTTTAAGCACAATTCATGCAAGAAAATATTTCGGTTTGAACGCCACTAGTTTTAACTCAATTAATTACATAACCTCAAGGAGTTGCTGTTAATTGACTATTTCTTAGTGAGCAAAATATAATTGCATTAGCAATAAGCAATTATTCTTTAGAGAAATACATGTAAAAATTAAAATTTTATTGTAATAGTATTATCAAGTGAATTTAACGATTTCCAACTCTTTTTAAAATGTAAATCTTTCGGAAGTTGTTTGTTTTTCTTTTAAGCAATTAACAAGTTTTAAACTTCACTCACCTTTCATTAATTTGGTTCTCTCAAATAGTAGTAAAAATATTAAAAGTCTGTAGCCTAGTCAACCAATCTCTATGGGACGATATCATAAACTATATTAGAATTTGACTGAGTATGAGCTAAACAATCCTATGCACATTGGTCTCGTCGGTGATGGATATAGAGCGCATGCAGAAGAATAATCAATAAACATCCAAGATGATCTGATGTCAAGAAGTCGAGAACAGCCTTTCAGCCAGTCCGTAATTTGTTGAGTAATAGTAGCCGGTTGAAATATTGAGTTTTCTAATTTATTACTATTGCCTTCCTTCTAGAGTTCCCAAATTGAAAAAATGACCCGCTTCTTTATATTCTTCACTTTCTTCGAACTTCAACAAAAGCTGAAACTAGAATTATATGTTTGTGTCTTGTTTGAGCTCCAATATTATTTCTTGGAGTTTCAGTATTTTATGCTAGAATTTAAACTTCTAAAAGTTCGAGCTCCATGATGATGGAATTCACATATAAAGTGTCTTGTTTGAGGTCCAATATTTTTTCTTGGAACTCCAACACAAAATTATGGAATATAACAACGTTCAAGGCCAAGTGAGACTGTGTAAGGCGTTTCAAAACAATTTGTGCTAGATTTCCACTTTCACTTACCATTCAGGCATTCACCAATGTACTAAACTTTCAAGAGTATTAAAAATCGAACTTATTGATGTTTTGAAAATAAAAAGCCCCATATCAATTTGCAGAAGAAGGATGAGGAAGAGGTCGTCCTTGAGAGAAAAGAGAAAGGTCACGGTTCGAGTTTGAGTTAAGGATTTCGAATACTACGATGTTCTCATTCTTATGTGCCTGAATGTGTAGACATTTTATCTACACGTGTCAACATCACATAGCTAAAGGTCTATCATTGAAGAATAAATCTCGATCGTTTGATTTACAAGAAAGAAGCTGAGCTAGCAAATAATAAGAAGCTTCCTACACGTGATGAGCACATGTATATACATAAAAGAGAATAAAATTTATTAAGAGGTTATACAAGTAGGCAATAGAAATAGTAAAAGTGTATAGGAATATTCTTTTACATTTATTTAGTTACAAAAATTACTTGTATAAAGAGGGATTTGATCAGTGAATACAATCAGAGAAAATTTCCACAATTTCATTCAATCTTTCTTTCATGGTATCAGAGCAACAGTAGCCTGATCCATTCATAACTTTCTCTCAAAATTCAATCACTATCCTTCTTCCCTTCATATTTGTTCTTCAGCAATGACATGAACAGAAGCAATACCCACTCTTATTGTCACTGGATCTACTAGCAGCGGAAGCACACCTAATTCCAATCGCCCTTACTATTTACACTCTTCTGATGCTCCAGGGATGACACTGGTTAGCACACCATTTAATGGAAGAGATTTTCCAAGCTGGAGAAGATCTGTGCTAATTGCAATTTCATCCAAGAACAAACTTAGCTTCATCAATGAAACTTGTGTTAAGCCGGCATTGGATGTTACAGAATATCCACAATGGAGTAGGTGCAATGATATGGTGACCTCTTGGTTACTGAATTCACTCACCAAGGAAATATGAGATAGTGTGATATATTCTAGATTGCAAAGGACTTCTAGAGCAGTCTTGAGCAAAGGTTTGGGCAATCAAGTAGAGCAAAGCTCTATCACCGGCAGAAGGAGATCTCAAAATTAGTTCAGGGAAATAGCAGCATAGCAGGCTATTTCACAACTCTCAAAAGGTTGTGGGATGAATTGGATTATCTTAACTCACATTTTGGGGTGCACTTATGATTGTGTATATGATGGAAATAAGAAAATTGCTAAGTTCATGGAGGATCAAAGGATTATTCAATTCCTTATGAGATTGAATGATGTTTATGCTCAAGCAAGAGGGAATATACTCTAGTATTGATTAGGCGAATTCCCTACTATTGCAAGATGAGAGCCAAAGGGAGATATACATTAGCCCACAATACCCTATTGATGGAGCATCCTTCATGTTGAGAACACAGAACAAGATTCCCCAAAGAAACAATCAGATCCAAAGAAATTGGAATGCACAACAGAAGCAAGGCAACACACAGCAGAAATTCTAAGAAAAGAAGACTAGGTACAATCCAAATGTTACGTGCTCTCACTGTATGAGGCCAAGGCATGTCAGAGCAGACTGCTATAGGCTCAATGGATTTTCTGATGACTTCCCATTTACCAAGTCAAATATCCCTCAGGGAGCGGTGAATGCAAAGGCATTGGTACCAATAACAGAATCTGAGGGACAAATAAATGGCTGCAATGGGGGAAATTCAAGTAATCAGAGTCATTTCTTTAGCAAGGAATAGGTTTCTGAGTTAGTCAATATAATCAAGCAAGTGCAAATTGGAAGTTGTAGAAATGCAGGAACAAAGATCAATGCTAATGCATTAGCTGATACCATTCTTAAATATTCTATAATATGCCTTGTTGTTTTTAACACTAACACCTGGATAATAATTCAAGTGCCTCTGAGCACATGTGTTTTGATTCAAAATCATTCTTAAAACTCTGTCCATTACCTATACATTTGCATATAAGTTTGCCTAACTCTTTTCAATTATTTGTAACATATATAGGAAGGGTAAGTATTCAGCCAGACATGATTCTGGGAAGGGTTCTATATGTTCCTTCTTTTAAATATAACTTATTATTAGTTCATAAGTTATGTAGCCAATTTAGTTGTTCTATCAATCTGACTTCTAACAAATGTTTGTTGTAAGTCTTTTTAATGAGGAGGGGGCAAGTTTTTGGTAAAGTGAGGGATGGTTTGTACCTGCTCCAGCCCAGTAGTTTAGAGTCTAGAATTTTGTTCAATCAAAATGTAGTTTCAATTCCAAAAGGAAGCAATTCCAGTCTGCCTTCTACTAGTGTTTCTTTCTCAACACTTATGTTTGCTAATGCTACATCTAATGTAAGAGAATGGCATGTCAGATTGGGGTACTTTCCCTTTGCAGTAATGAAAAATCTCAGTTTCATTCATTTTCCTTCAAGTTTTGATTATGTGTATGATGTTTGTCCTCAAGCCAGGCAAACTAGGCTTCATTTCCCAATTAGTCAAATCAGATCTTCAAGCATATTTGATCTTATTCACATAGACACTTGGGGGCCTTTTAAGACCAGCACATATAATGGTTACAAATATTTTTTAACCATAGTTGATGATTTTAGTAGAGCAACCTGGACTTTCTTGTTAAGTACAAAAAGTAATGCATTCTCAATTTTGAAGTCCTTTCTTACTGTGGTGGAGAGATAGCTTAACAAGAAGGTCAAGAAGCTAAGATCTAATAATACTTTGGAATTGGGGAAGGGGACACAAGAATTTATATTTTTTGCATTCACAGAGTGTATTGCTTAAAACATCTTGTGTTGTCACTCCATAATAAAATGGGGTTGTGGAGAGGAAACATAGGCATATTTTGGAGATTGCCATGGGTTTATTGTTTCAATCAAGAGTTTCTATCCAATATTGGGAAGAATGTGTCTTGACTGCCACCTATCTAATAAATAGGTTTCCTTAAAAAGTTCTGAAAGGGAAAATACCATATGAAGTACTATTTGGGAAGCCACCTAACTATGATTGTTTAAGATCCTTTGGATGCTTAAGTTATGCTTCCACTCTAGCTCACAATAGAGGAAAGTTTGAACCAAGAGCAAAGAGTTGTGTGTTTTTGGGATATGCTCACAATCAAAGGGGATATAAAGTTTTGGACATGGACAGTAAGAAAGTTTTATTTCCAGATATGTAAAGTTTTATGAGCATTATTTTTATTTCACCACATCAGACTTACTATCTGAACTTCCTTTCTATCCTTCTCCAGTTGACCAAGCAGTTTCACTAAAAAAGTTACTGCATGTTGTCCCTACAACAAGTCCACCCATTGATCTCACCCAGTCACCTAGTACTGCCATTCAGACTCACCTACCACTCCTATCACAGTTTCTAGAACCAATTCATCCCCTTATTCAAACTTTAGTCCTATTTTATTTTCTACTGATGGACAATCTCGTATTCACACTCCGGTTCCAAGTTTGCCTAGGAGCTCTATTCTCATTCCACCTCCTTCAACCAGGAAGTCTGAAAGGATTACTCAGAATCCTACATATCTAAATGATTATGTATTCAATACTATCATTCTCTCTGATCTCATTTCTTCTTGATTCATTCAACCCTCCAAGCCTAGTGTGTTTTCTTTTGGTGCTCTTTTACTCAACAACCAAAAGGTCATTCAGTCATTGTCTACCATTTCAGAACCTAACAACTATGCTCACGCATCTGCACATCCAAGATAGAGGAAAGCTATGGATGCAGAAATTGTTGCACTTAAACTTAATCACACTTGGGATATAGTGGATTTGTCACAGAAAAAAAGAGCATTACCTTGTAAATGAGTATATAAGGTAAAGCACAAATCAGATGGAATAGTGAAGAGATTAAAAGCAAGGTTGGTAGTGAGGGGGGACATTCAAAGGGAAGACATAGATTATTTTGAAATATTTTCACCAGTAGTAAAAATGACTACCATCTGATGCCTTTTAACAATGGCTGTAAAGAAAGGTTGGAAAGTGTCTCAGCTAGATATTAACAATGCATTCTTACATAGGGACTTACATGAAGAAGTGTACATGAGATTTCCTGCGGGGTTTTTTTCCCCTAAGCCTAATCAAATCCGCCTATTAAGAAAGTCTCTCTATTGTTTGAAGCAAGCATAAAGATAGTGGTATTCTAGGCTTGCCGGAGCTTTAAGTTTCAAAGGGTACTTTAGTTCTCTCAATGACTACTCTCTGTTCTACCAACAGAAAGCTGGGCTAATTTTCATTTTAGCCATTTAGATAGATGACATACTATTTACAAGTAATGACACAAAGGAAACTGATCATATTTGCAGTTTTCTGAACACAGAATTCAAAGTCAAGTATTTAGGGGATATACACTATTTTTGGGCATGGAAATTTTAAGGGAAAAGCAGGGCTTCATCATCAGTCAGAGACAAATTACCTCACACTTGCTGCAGGAATTTGATTGCTCAGGAGCAACAATGTCTTCTCCTCTTAATCCATACTCCACATTGCAAGCAAACCAAGGGCCACCACAGGAGGATCCAACTATTTATCGATATTTAATTGGTAAATTGAACTACTTGACCAACACAAGACTAGATCTTTGTTTTGTTGTCTTGTGTTTAAGCCGGTATATGCAAAAGCCATGTCTGTCATATTATTCAGTTGTCTTGCGTATCTTGAGATATCTGAGGACAGACCCTTCCCAAGGAATTTTCTTATCTGCAGATTCTTCTTTCGATTTGATTGCATTTTGTGATGCCGATTGGGCGGCGTGTAGAGATTCCCGTTGTTCAGTGAGCGGCTTCTTCATCACTCTTGGTGGAGCTCCAATCTCTTGGAAATCGAAGAAACAAATCTCCATTTCTCTATCCTCTACAGAAGCGGAATACAGATCTATGAGGAGAGTGATTGTAGAAACAACTTGGTTAGTCTGATTTCTTGCCGATCTATCAGCACCCCTACCTTACCGGTATATGTTAATTCCGATAGCTAAGCCGTCATTCATATTACTCAAAATCCCGTCTTCCATGAACGGACTAAGCATGTCGAGCTGGACTATCATTTCGTCTGTCAGCAGTTTCTTTCTGGGCTAATCACTCTCTCGTTCCTTCCATCAGAGTATCAACTAGCAGATATGTTCACTAAACCCTTATCTGGGGCTTCACACCGGCACATTTTGAACAAGTTGGAGGTCCATTCTCTCCCCTTCAACTTGAGGGGGGATGTTAAAGATAAAAATTCCCGTATCAATTTGCAGAAGAAGGATGAGGAAGAGGCAGTCCTTGAGAGAAAAGAGAAACGTCAAGGTTCGAGTTTGAGTTAAGGATTTCTGACACTACGATGTTCTCATTCTTATGTGTCTGAATGTGTAGACATTTCATCTACACGTGTTAACATCACACAGCTGAGGATCTATCATTGAAGAATAAATCTCGGCCGTTTGATTTACAAGAAAAAAGTTGAGCTAGCAAATAATAAAAAGCTTCCTACATGTAATGAGCACATGTATATACATAGAAGAGAAAAAAATTTGTTAGGAGGTTATACAAGCTAGGCAATAGAAATAGTACAAGTGTATAGGAATATTCTTTTACATTTATTTAGTTACAGATATTACTTATATAAAGAGGCATCTGAACAATGAATACAATCACAGAAAATTTCCACAATTTCATTCTATCTTTCTTTCATTAGCCACAAAAAAAAAGTAGGTAACAAGTAACTTGGGTCATATGTTTAACGATCAGAACATATGCATGCAGGTACAAAACTTGGTAATCGAATATCCTTCACGGAAAAATACTTCGTAAATAGCAAAATAATTTTTATTAAATAAATTATTGCTCTGATGGTAAGCACCCTCCACTTCCAACCAAGAGGTTGTGAGTTCGAGTCACCCCAAGAGCAAGGTGGGGAGTTCTTGGAGGGAAGGATGCCGAGGGTCATTTGGAAATAGCCTCTCTACCCCAGAGTAGGGGTAAGGTCTGCGTACACACTACCCTCCCCAGTGGGATTATACTGGGTTGTTGTTGTAAATTATTGAATACCCTTAACATAACAAAATGCTCTAGTTTAATGACAAATGAGGGTCAAACAATTTAAGATCATATATAAGTTCAGATGTTAGGCTCTTATATGTGAATTTCAGGCTCCGCCACTATTAGCATATGACAGGGTACGTCTAAATGCTTTATCATTCTTCAAGAAATTCTTACATCTCATTTTTAACAGATGTTTGTTTAGCGAGAAAAGTGGGTCCAATTCGTTCAAACATGAGGTTACTTGCTGATTAAGACAATCCTACATAAATTTAACTTCTATTCAGATAATTGTTTGTGTAAGGATAGAAGAGAGAAATTAACAAAACATTCATAACGTAGGCGATCAAACAATGAAATGAAAAGGATATATATATTCTTAATCGAATTGAAATTTAATTTGAAATCTGTCTGATATATAAGTTTAATAAACAATCAACACACCTCTCGAGGGAGACTTGAAAATATGACCAAGTATATAAACTTAATTAGAACACAAGTGTACAACAGCCTTTTGCTTTAGCTATACAAAGTAATGGAAATCTAGCTGTTTGGCTACCCATATCTACGGATGTAAGATCCACTTCTACAAAAATCCAATTCCTCTAGCTGCCACTGCGCATCATCGAAGTTTTGCGAGTAGCTCAATGAATCATATTTTGGTTTGCTCACTCTAACGGACCTACAAATTTGGGAAGTATTACCATATATATTGGACTACTTTAAACGATTAAACCAATATTATGATATTTACTGAACAAATTATAGTAATAAAGTAGTCACCCATCATTGTCACATCTATTTCCAGCTTTAACAAAAGTAGACCTATTTGATCCTGGGGACTATGACCAAAAATTATGCCATCTTCCCTAACCTAAAATGCTAATATTGGGAAATTCACCCTTTACCATTTGAATTTAATCACAAAATTAACCGGCGTCTTGCAGCGTAACGTACTCACATAATTTGATTCAAGTAAAGAGTCCTTTCCGCTTAATAAAAGTAAGGTCAACTACCTTTTATAGGGCATTCGTCTCGAGAAATAATGATACTATAATATAGTAATGATGACTCAGTGAGAATAATAATAATGCAACCAGTAAAGAAATGGCTGTGCATTTCGGCATATTTATATGTGTATATAAGTATACTTTACATGTACGAGAATAGTCATAAATCCAATTGGATATAGTATAGAAATCTAGCCAATAGGTCAAATGTATTTGGTACACAATGTCGTGGCCGCCCTCAAAATTTTATTGACAAGACTACGTTTCTAAGCATCCCTCATTTGACCTTAGCAACATTCCTCTACAAAATATAATGAGATTCCAAACAAATGCATCGTTCTAGAACCCAAGTGGATAATGGAAATATATTAGGCTGACTTCCCAATACCAGAAAGGAGGCAAAAAATAAAAATATATTCCATCAAATCAGAAATGATGAAACTCAGTAAACTCAATGATTAATTTACTTCCGAGGGAATTCAAACACGAGAAATTTCGACCTCGTTTTCCGTGTAATATAGATTTTACATCTCATTTTACATTATCAAGAGGAAAAGTTACAGCTGAATAACAACACAGAGGAGTAAAGAATTACATGGAATGAAACAAAATGAGGAAAAATGAAAAGAGGGAACACGTGGCGAGGATTAATGCCAGATCTGGAACAACAAAATGGCTTGATTTGCTGGCAAAAAATGGTTGAATTCAACCAAAATGGCAGCTGACTCTCCCAGCCCAATCACAGCTCATTTTCCTACAACAGATAACAAAGCATGTGAGGCGTACCCTTTAGACCCTACATTTCATTATAGTAATTAACGCAAACCAGCATGTACAGTGCACCATTTCAATTTAATAACGCAAACCAGCATGTA
>AWOL01S0130311.1:3721-17427 GCA_000715115.1 Nicotiana otophora
TTTTTTTTAGAATGACTCTATTAAGGCTTTTATTCATTACTACTGCTATTATTATTACCTAAACACAAAAATGGACTCATTCTCCTAAGAAGGTTGTCACACCATCCATCCTCGGGAAGAGTCACCCAGTTCACACAAAAGACTACCTTTGGAAAGAACTATGATATTAAGAAAACCAAAGGCTTATTATCTATACTACTACAGGAAACATGAAAACTACTAACATAAATAGAAGCTACTAACAAAAACAAAAATCAAAGTAAACAATTGAACACGCTAATGAAAGCAATAACTATCTAAAGATAGATTTTAAATAAAATAGTTCCCAATGCTTAACAAAATAAGAGTAAAAGGAGAGAGGCAAAGAAACTCCCTAAGAAGCCTTGGACATCTCAGTGTCCCCAACAACATCAACCCATGTTGACTTAGCCAACTGTATATCATCATCATCATATCTGGGAGTGGCGAACATTGCACACACTACGTCAGCAGTGTCGGCTGCAAGGCATGGCAACTTAGATTGTTCAGCTGGAGCAACCTGTGCTGATGGATCTAGGGTGGACTAGTCTGGGTCAAGAAACATATCAAATAGTAAATCCCCAACTGTAGCTAGATGATTCACCTCAACTAGTAACTTGTCTACAGTTTTGTTTCCGAATTAAAACTTCCTCATCTTCCTGACTTGCTTGGTGAAGCCGTCAATAACTGAACCATGATGTACCAGAGTGTCCATGATCACCTTCTGGTTGTCCAAAAGCTTACCCAATTTCTCATCAGTCTCAGTAGAATCCTGCGGTGCTTGTGTGGATGACTGCCTTGTAACAGTACTAGATATCTTAGACAGCATTCAAGTAGCTCCCTGCATCCAGTTGTTGACATTCTCCAATTTCTGGTAGACTGTCAAAGCAGGAAGTGGGCCTGTAGGCATGGGCACCAACTTCTGGTAGACTCGCATAACTACTACACTGGTACAGGGTTCAGCTAATGTAGATGGAATATCAGCTGTGTTAGAAACCACCACTATCGGCTCATCTGGCTGGCCTGCAGTAGTAGAAGGCTGAGCACTCTTCTTTGGGTTGGTCCGATCCTGCAACAAGTATCACTCAAATGGCTTCTTGTGCTTTACCTTTGTATCAAATGGCTTTGGCTCTACCTTTGCATATTTGAGGTTCTCTCTAATGGTACTGGGGTAGGGGTAAGCCGTGTTAGTCTGTTGCACTACCAAAAGGATGTTGGCCGACATCAGATCACCCACATTCATCGGGTACACGGCAATGATAAAAGCCACTAGAACCGCATATGGAATGGCCAAGTTGTTCTCATTCTGGCACGGGTTAAGCCTGCTACACACAAAGGACTGCCAACCTTTTGCCTCAAAGCTCAATGTACTCTGCTGAATGGATACCCAAGCAGTAATCCATCATCGTGGTGGTCCCAGTGCTAAGATCTCAGCAAGCCATGGTCGGGCCTCTTCTTTCAAGGCCAACTTATATAGGTACGCATTCAGCATGTTCTGATCAAACTTCACCTTAATGTTATGTACCTTGGTCACCTTTGTCCCCTTGCGAATGTGTGAAATGTTGGCATAGAACTCGGGGACAAGGTGCTCCTTGACATCCACGACCTTCTCAGTAAACAACATCCATCCCTTTCTTGTCCTGAATTGCAGGGTTGTATCTATCAAGATCCCTAGACAAAAACTGCCTCTCATGTGTCAATGATCTCACCGGCCAGAACATCCATCGGTAAAAGCAGCCAAACTCACAAATCTGTTTTCCCAAGATTCCTTCTTCTTTGTCCGCTCAACCTAGTAGATGTACCTTTTCTCTTTTATTCATCATTTGGAATATCCTGCACATCAGACACTAGGGCAGCTGGATCGGAGGCTTGGCCATCACTTTCCAAAACCTCAGAAGTTCTGTGAGATGATGAAGGCATATCCAAAGGCTCAGATCGCCTATGTCACCTGGACTGTGCAGCTGTCTATTCCTTCGGAATAAACACAGAGTTGCCCTCAGAAGCCTCCTTAGACAGGGCATAAGAACTAGAGTCGGAGAGGTCTGGACCCCTCCCTCTACCTGTTGTGGCCTTCTTCCAAATAGTCTTGGGCTCACTAAGGGGCAAGGCACATATACCTCGACCTCTAGAAGAGACTTCTCTGCCTTTTGTAGTTTAGCCACTGCCTCGTGATCGAACCATTGTTTGGATCAAAACAAAGAGGATTGTTAGTTACACGTCATCATTCAACATAACTAAGACATATGTATGCAAGGGAGAACAATGTGGACACAATAGGGTTACAACAGGAAGACATGCTTGCAGAATATGGGATTTGTGGTGCGCATTTTTTCTGATATGCGGCCGTGAAATGGAACTTGGACTACACATTTTCATGTGCAACCGCACTTCTAACAAGAAAGTTCAGTGGCTCAATTATCTCCTCTCTGAAGACAGTGCGGCGGCTAAAGTGCGGCCAAATAATTCATATGCAGTCCGCGGAATTTTATGTGCAGTCCGTACTTTTAAGCTTCCAAGAGACAAGTCTTTATTAGCAGTGCAGAACCAAAGTGAGGCCTCAATAGTTATTTTGCGGTTTGCACAATTAAAGTGCAGCCTCAGAAAGTACTTGCCTTCACCAGTTACCAAAACAACCAAACCGCAAACTATACATATTCAAGTGCGTCCACAGATTTCAAAATTAACGAGCAGTCAGTGCTTTTTCACTTACATTTTGCAATTAGTTGTACAAATCAGTATGGGAGCATGGTATTCACATCAAATTTAATTAGCCCAACCCATTTTAGCATGTATTAATGACTACCCAGCACAAAGCTACCCCACATGGACACATGGATGAACTCTAATAACAGTTGGCCAAAAAAGAAATTGAAAATCTCAAAAATTAAACTAACACAAAAGATTAATACGAAGTGAAGCATACCAGATGAAGTGAGTGTACTAGATCGTGTGAGCACATGTATGTGTGTGTAGTTGATAGTGAAAATCTCTCAGTAAATCTTGTAGAGCAAAATTAATTCTATTGTTGGTGAAAAGTGTAAAATGAAAGAAGAAAGTTTATTTATACTCAGACTTTTTGAAAGGGAAAAAGGTTAAGTGGGGCTGCACTATTCGACGTGCAGTCCGCACACCTTCACCTGGGCAGCAATAGATGTGTCAGTTGTGTGGTCCGCACAATTCCTCTCGCGGCCTCAGATTAGCCCCGCATTGACAAGCCCAAACTTCAGAGAATTTGCAAATTATCATTTTTTTGAGCTTTCAGAAATGCGGTTCGCTTGTGAAATGTGTGGCCGCACAAGCTCTTCTGCTGTGATTAATTCTGCGGCCCCATAATTAAAATATGCGATCCACATTTCCTTCAACACTTAGCCATCTTTGTCCACCCTTCTTGTATGTAACACTCAACCATGTAGCACACTTAAAATCAAGTTAGAAACAACAAATAACACCTAACTGCAAAAGAAAAAGGAAAAGAACTTATGTTGCCTCCCAAGAAGCATCTGATTTGACGTCGTGGCACGACGCAATATTAAAGGATTTTCAAGTGAAGTAAATGACCGATACCATGTGGCACTCTCCAACTTTACCCAAGTAGTGCTTCACCCCACATTGCCTTATGCTTTAGTTCCATCGGAAGATGGCAAGCTTTCCCGTACACTAACCAGTATGGACACATTACAATAAGTGTAAGGCCCCGTAAATATTTCCTAAAACCCATAGTTTCATGGTGCTGAGGTAGGCGTATGTATTAATGATCACGGTACATACTTTTTGGGTTGAACCGTGCGCTGGGGAGTTGAAGGAAAAGGTTTGGCAAAATAGGGCATTTCTGCAGCCCATTATGAGGTCGCAGAATGGCCGCATAGTGAGGCAGTCATTTGGGCCATTTTGGATGTCATTTCGCGGCCCATTATGCAACCGCAAAACGATTTCGTAGGCCGCACACTTATCGCATAACCAACATGGAAATTTTGCCGAGGGAGGTTCTGCGGCACATTATGCGATCGCAGAACAGGTTTGCGGACCGTATAACGGCCGTAGAATGGGGCAAACCAGCCCAGTTACGAAAAGCCATTTCGCAGCCCTTTTCGCAGACCGTAAAAGCATTATGCGGTTGCATATGCGACCGTAGATCCAATTTCGGAGTTTAATTTTGGGGTTTTATAACCCGACCCCACTTTGTTATTTAGACTCTATGGACCATTTCTGAAGGGAGAACTTGATATTTTGTGAGAGAGAAAAGGCTCTAGAGAGGGAGAGAGTTCCTCAATCAATTATTCCCCAATTCTTACTCAAAATCTCGGAAGCATTAACAAGGGAAGCACACTAGGTCATCATCCTAGAGGTAAGATTCTACACCCAATCTCTTAATTTCGAAATTTAACTAGAAATGGGCAATTAATAAGATAATTCATGGGTGTAGGAGTGGCTTAATTCGCATGCATGGTTGATCGTGGGATGTAGGGAGATTTTTTAGCTAAAATAGTAAACAAGGGGTTGTGGGACGAAGGAATCCTCTATAAAAGGACCTTGAAACCTTAATATACATCTAGTGCTAGAGAAAATGCTCAAATGAGCTAGAACCGTGATCATCTTTCTAATTGTTTCTTAAATTTGTTACTTTTTTTAAAATATATTGAAGTTGCTATGATTTCTGGAACAATTTAGAGTTAAGGAAGCTCAAGTGAGGTATATTGGCTAAACTCTTCTCTTAAAAATTGAACCCCACAATATCCATGCAAGTCCCGAGTTGCTCATTGTGAATCGATTACCCGAATAAGCTGGTGTCAACAAACATCTGTGATCGATATGTAATTCAAATGCTCTTATTATGTTTTACTGCTATTTTAGAATGTGTTCAATGTATAGGTTGCATATCTAAATGCCTTGACTTCAAGTTGTGTTTTAAATGAAAGCTAATGAAAGATTGTGTAAGAAATCGTGATGTGCCTAAGACTCCTATTTTGCTCAAATGTGTGCTTAAATGTCTTGAATGGAAATGCCTTGTTGTTGGAAAGTCCATGATGATGGTTGAAAGTAAAAAGGTTTGCATGAAATAGAAAACATGAAATACGAATCACGTAATGCAAAATGTGAAATATGAAACACGGCCAATGTGCCAAGAGAAATAATACAAGTATGACCATTAGTGCCCATGAAATGAAGAGATGTTTAAGAAATATGAAACAAGATGCTTGATAGAAAAGGATAATGTCTCACATGAAATGGCCTAGTTGATTGGGTCATGATCGGACGCCATACCGCACACATGGCGGTGACTGTGTTAGAAATTTTAACTGAAATTGTGATTTTGTTGATGTCTCGCATGAGAAGGCCTAGGCGATCGGATCGTGGTCAGACGCCATGTCACACACATGGTGGTGACTGTGTTGGAAATCATAATCAAAATTGTGAATAGTGCTAATGAAATCGTAATCGAAATTGTGCCAAGAAAAATAATACAATTGTGACCATTAGTGCCACTGAAATGAAGAGATGCGCAAGAAATATGAAACAAGATGATTGATAGAAAAGGGTGATGTCTCACATGAAACGGCCTAGGCGATCGGGTAGTGATTGGATGCCATGCCGCACACATGGCAGTGACTGTGTTAGAAATTGTAATTGAAATTATAATTTGGTTGAGATCTCGCATGAGACAGCCTAGCCGACCGGGTCATGATTGGACGCCATGCCGCACACATGGTGGTGACTGTGTTGGAAATTGTAATTGAAATTATGAATAGTGGTATACCGGTACCAAAGATTTCCCTACTTATAATTTGGAAATTTATTTACAACTTATCGTATCTTTAATTTGATATTTAATAATTGTTTGAGGCTTTAATTGATATTATGACTGTCCTTACTTGCATTACTGCTCGTTTCTTTAGGAGAATGTTTAGTCATATATACTAGTACTATTCGACAGTACTAATATCCCTTTTGCCAGGGGCGCTGCATCTTTAATAGATGCAGGTGGTTCCACAGCAGGCGGCACTGATCAGCGATAGCACTACACTCTTTTCCTAGTTGATTTGGTGAGCCTCACTTCACTCTAGGTCATGTATCTTTTGCTTATTTTATCACCATGTTTTGAGGTATAGCCGGAGCCTTATTTCCGGCACTATCATTGTACTCTTTTATATCTAATAGAGGATCTGTAGACATAGCCTGGGTGGTATATTGGTGTGGGGAAAGTCAAAGTAGTAATGTTGTTATTGTATCACACTTTCCACATTAACTACGAAAAAGTATGTAATTTGAAGCTTATAAATGATGTAACTGCTGATGATGAATTGGTGTTGTTGTTTACTTGATCCACCCCACTTATTAATTAATGAATTGGATTTTACTATCATTCGTGAGTAAGTTTGAGTAGAAGGTAGTGTACAGGCTTGCTGGGTTATCTTGGTTGAGTGCTGGTCGCGCTCCCCAAGTTTGGGGCGTGACAAACTTTGTATCGGAGCATAAGGTTTGAAAGTGTCCTAGGATGTTTTGGAGCCGTGTCTAGCAGAGTCCTTCTTATCGGTGTGTTTTCGACCACATCTATAATTAGAGGGCTACTTGGACATTTAGGAATAATACCCTTCTTCGATGTTCTTGATCGTGCGATAAAAATGATTGTACCATTGTTCCTCCTTTAACTCGTGCATTGCTCTAACTTATAGTAAATGGCGCCTAAGAAGAAGGAAAGAATTGGCCAAGGAGCCAATGTTACCCCAGGGATGGCGGTTGATTCTATCATTAATGATGTGGGTGAACACCCATGGGGTGAGGATATTCCCCCAGTTACTACATTGCCCGATTTTACTATTCCTGCTCAGGCGGAACCAGTTCTTACACCTGATGATGGTACAATGAATCTTCTAACCGATATTCCGGATCCACTCCTACCCTAGCTTTCGATCCCGGTGTTTTCGATGAGGATCATAGGGGAGCCATACATATGTTGGCTCAAATAGTGGCTTCACAGGTCCAGAGGTCGACTGTTTCCCCCACTTCTTCTAGTCAGCAAGGGGACTCTATTGGTTCCAAGGTTAACAGGTTTCTTTAGTTAGATCCTCTAGTTTTCACAGGTACTAATCCCGAGGAGGAACCCCAGGACATCATGAATGAAATGTACAAGACCCTCAGAGTTATGCGTGCTACTGAGACAAAGGGAGTGGAGTTGGCCTCCTAACACCTGAAGGGGTGGCCTATTCTTGGTTTGAGATGTGGGAGGACTCCCGCGAGGAGGGAAGCCCTCCAACGAGGTAGAGTGAGTTTGCGGATGCTTTCATGGATCATTTCTTGCTTGCCGAGACTAAGGCAACCCGTGCCGCAGAATGTGAGAACCTAAAACAAGGTAGCAATAGTGTGTGGGAGTACTATATAGAGTTCGCACACCTGCCCAAGTATGATATTCACATGTTTTCCACTATGGAGGCTAGAGTGCACCAGTTTGTGCAGGGCCTTAGCCCCTTGGTAATCAATGAGGCCGCTACAACTACTTTGAATTCTGACATGAACTATGGGAAGATGCTAGAATTCGCTCAAGCTACAGAGAACCGTAAGTTGAAGAACAGAATGGAATGAGAGGGTAGCAGTAAGACCCGGTTCACAGGTGACTTTGGGAATTCATTTGGTGGTAATCGGTCAGCATTTGGGGGAGGGTCATCAGGGCCATCCCAGTCTTTTGCTCAGTCTTTAGCCAGTGCACTGCCATCAAGGCCCAATCAGCAGCAGTGAAGTCATTTCAGGCCCAGTCAGGGCAACAGTGGACCCCACCAGTAGGGCTAGTTCGGAAGGAGGTTATAGAAGTACTGATGTCCCCCATGTCCTTGGTGTGTGAAGATGAACCTAAGAAATCTGTTACCTAGACTTACCATATGCTATGGGTGTGGATTGAGGGGTCACATTAAGAGGAATTAGTATTCGCCCCGCCAGGGTGTGGGCAGAAGTTCAGCACAGCCAGCCAGTTTTGTATCTACTATATCCGCAGCACCTCCTCCAGCCCGAGGCACTCCATCACCCGCAGGGCATGGTGCAGTTAGGGTTGGAGCGCAGAGTTCGGGAGGACCCGACCGTTTCTATGCCATTAGTGGTCGCTAAAGTGCAGAGGCTTCTCCAGAAATTGTCACAAGTATATTAACTGTCCAATCTCATGATGTGTATGCTCTTATTGATCCCGGTTCTACTTTGTCCTATGTTACTCCTTATGTTGCTATGGAATTTGGGATAGATCTGGAATAGCTTCATGAGCCGTTCTCCGTATCTACTCCGGTTGGCGAGTCTATTGTAAGCGCACTTATTTATAGGGGTTGTGTTATCACGGTGCATGGTCGGGACACCATGGCTAATCTCATTGAATTAGTGATAGTTGATTTCATATTTTGCCAAGCTAGATTGCCGAACTAGAACTGTGAGGTTTGACTTTCCAAATGAGCCAGTTGTTGAATGGAAGGGGGATAATGTTGTGCCGAAGGGTGAGTTTATTTCTTACCTTAAGGCCGCAAAGATGATTAAAAAGTGTGTATTTACCATTTGGTCTGAGTTATGGACACTGATGTTGAGGCACCTACACTCGAGTCTATGCCAGTTGTGAATGAAATTTTAAAGGTCTTTCCTGATGAGCTCCCTAGGATTCTGCCAGAGAGAGAGATTAGTTTTGGGATTGATGTGATGCCAGGCATGCAACCTATATCTATTCCACCCTACAGGATGACACTAGCAGAATCTAAGGAGCTAAAGGAATGATTGAAGGATTTGTTAGAGAAGAGCTCCATCCGACCGAGTGTGTCGCCTTGTGACGCACCAGTTCTATTTGAAAGAAAGAAGGACTGGTCGCTAAGAATGTGGATTGACTACCGGTAGGTCAACAATGTCACAATCAAAAACAAGTACCCATTACCAATAATAGATTATTTGTTTGATCAGTTACAGGGTGCTAAGTACTTCTCCAAAATTTATTTAAGATCTGGGTATCACCAATTGAAGATCAGGGAACAAGATATTCCGCAACAACTTTCAAAACTCGGTATGGGCACTTTGAATTTTTGATAATATCTTTTGGGCTAACTAATACTCTGGCAACTTTTATGGATCTTATGATTGAGTCTTCAAGCATTTTATTGACTCCTTTGTGATAGTGTTCATTGACGATATCCTTGTATATTCACAAAGTCGAGAAGGCGATGCTGATCAACTCAGGGTAGCTCTACAGACTCTACATCAGCACCAGTTGTATGCAATGTTTTGGAAATGTGAATTTTTGTTTGACTCTATCACGTTCTTGGGTCATGCCATCCCGAGGGAAGGAATTAAGGTGGATCCTCAAAAGATTGCAGTTGTGAAGAATTGGCCTAGGCCTACTACTCCAACAACGATTCTTAGTTTCTTGGACTTAGTTGGATACTATAGGAAGTTTGTCAAGGGGTTCTCTACTCTCGCCTCTCAGTTGACTAATTTGACGCAGAAGGCGGTTAAGTTCCAATGGACAGATGCTTGTGAAAGGAGATTCTAGGAGACAAAATCAAGATTGACTACGACGCCGGTGTTAACCCTACCAGAGGGTACAAATGGATTTGTGGTGTATTATGATTCTTCAAGAATCTGGCTTGGGTGTGTATTGATGCAACATGGCAAGGTAATAGCATATGCTTCTAGATAACTCAAGAATCATGAAAAGAACTATCCAACACATGACTTAGAATCTGCGGCGGTAGTATTTGCATTGAAATTTTTGCGTCATTATTTATATAGGGTCCATGTGGATATATTCACGTACCATAAGAGTCTTCAATACATTTTCAAATAGATGGAATTGAATTTGAGGCAGAGAAGATGGCTGGAGTTACTCAAAGATTATGACTTCGATATTCTATATCACCTAGGAAAAGCCAATGTTATGGCGGATGCTCTTAGCCTGAAATCTATGGGTAGTTTGGCTCACTTGGAGGCACATCAAAGGCCGTTGGCCAAGGAGGTTCATCGATTGGCTAGTTTGGGGGTTCGTCTTGCCGACTCTAGTGAAGGAGGTGTAATTGTGCAAAATAGGGCTGAATCATCACTTGTTGTGGAAGTCAAAGAGAAGCAATACGACGATCCATTGTTGGTACAATTGAAGGAGGGGATTCGTAAACATAAGACTATGGCTTTTTCTCTTGGCATGGATGATGGTACACTAAGGTACCAGGAGCGGCTATGTGTTCCAAATGTAGATGGTCTCCGAGCAAAATATCATGACTGAGGCTCACTCTTCCAAGTATTCCATACACATGGGCTCTACAAATATGTATCATAATCTCAAGGAACTCTATTGGTTGAATGACATGAAGAGGAATGTCGCGGACTTTTTGGCAGGATGTCCGAGTTGTCAGCAAGTAAAGGCCGAACACCAACGGCCTAGTGGGTTGGCACAAAACATAGAAATTCCAATGTGGAAGTGAGAAATGATTAATATGGACTTTGTGGTGGGACTGCCGTGCACGCTGCGCAAGTTCGACTCAATTTGGGTGATTGCGGATCGACTCACAAAATCAGCACAATTCTTGCCAGTTAAATCTACCTATATAGCGGAACAATATGCTCAGTTGTATATCAAGGAAATAGTCAGGTTGCATGGCACTCTAGTTTCTATCATTTCATATCGAGGGGTGCAGTTCACAACTAATTTTTGGAAGGAATTTCAGCAAGCTTTGGGTAATCAGGTGAATCGTAGTACAACCTTTCACCAATGGACTGAAGGGCAGGTAGAGCGGACTATTCAGACGCTTGAGGATATTTTCCACTCATAGAATTTGCCTACAAAAATAGTTATCATTCTAGTATTTAGATGGCAGCATCCGAGGCCTTATATGGTAGGAGATGTAGATCCCCCATTGGGTGGTTCGAGATTGGGGAAGCATAATTGATAGGACTAGACCTCGTGCATTAGGCTATGGAAAAGGTTAAGGTCATTAAGGATCGGTTGAAAACTGCTCAGAGTCGTCAAAGAAGATGATTGGGTGTTGTTGAAGGTTTCCCCCATGAAGGGTATAATGCGGCTTGGAAAGAAAGAGAAATTGAGTCTGAGATATGTCGGGCCATACAGAATCATTCAGAGGATTGTTCAGGTGGCATACAAGCTTGAGCTACCACCTAAGATGTCATTAGTGCACCCGGTATTCCATGTGTCTATGTTGAAGAAGGTAGTTGGAGATCTGTCGGCTATTGTGCCAGTTGAGACTATTGAGATTAATGAAGAACTAACCTATGAAGAAACTCTAGTTGTCATTCTTGATAGGCAGGTCCGAAAGCTAAGAAATAAAGAAATTGCCTCCGGGAAAGTGTTATGGCGAAAGTAGCTTGTTGAAGAGGCCACCTGGGAGGCCAAGGAAGAAATGAAAGAGAAGTACCCTCATTTATTTGAATAGCTATGTAATAGTTTCTATGAAATTACTTCCTATGAACTAAGTATCACTTGTACAGTTTATGCTCAGGGTGTTTCCTTTCTAGTAATATATTGCTTATGAGGCCATGGTTGGTGTTGTTTCATATTGTGTTGCATCGTTGGTTTATGTACATGCTATTAGGATTGGTTTATGAGATTCTATGACAGGTGGATAGGCCTAGTTGCAAGGGAAACTCTGCCGAAATATTTGGAAATTTGGAGAGTTAGAAAAAATCTGTGAAGTAACCGTTGGGTCATGATGAGTTCTAGGGAAGGATTTAGACCCTCATTCGAAAACGAATGATCTTAAGTGGGGGAGGATGTAAGGCCCCATAAAAGTTTCCTAACACCCATGGTTTCGTGGTGCCGAGGTAGGCTTATGTATTAATGATAGTAAAGAGTCTTTGCCGTGAGCTTGCGAGCCGCGGTACAGACCTTTTGGGTTTAACAGTGCGCTTGGGAGTTGAAGGAAAATGTTTGGTAGAATAGGGCATTTCTGCGGCCCATTATGCGGCCACAGAATCACTCTACAGGCCAGCAGAATGGCCGCAGAGTGAGGCAGTCATTTGGGCCATTTTTGGATATCATTTCAGGGCCCATTATGCGACCGCATAATGATATCGCGATCCGCACACTGATCGAAGAACAAGCATGAAAATTTTGCGGAGGGAGGTTCTACGCCGCATTATGCGACCATAGAACAGGTCTGTGGACCGCATAATGGCCGTAGAGTGGGGCAGACCAGCCCTGTTCCGAAGGGCCATTTCGCGGCCCATTTTGCGGACCGTGGAAGTATTATACGGTCGCATATGCAACCGTAGATCCCATTTCGGAGCTTCATTTTTGGATTTTATAACCCGACCCCACTTCGTTATTTAGACTCTATGGACCATTTTTGAAGGGAGAACTTGATATTTTGAGAGAAAGAAAAGGCTTTAGAGAGGGAGAGAGCTCCTCAATCAATTATTACACAATTTATACTCAAAAACTAGGAAGAATTAATAAGTGAAGCACACTAGGTCTTCATACTAGAGGTAAGATTCTACACCATATCTCCTAATTTCGAAATTTAACTAGAAATGGGAAATTAGTAAGATAATTCATGGGTATGGGAGTGGCTTATTTTGAATGCATGATTGATCATGGGTTGTAGGGAGATTGTCGAGCTAAAATAGTAAAGAAAGGGTTGTGGTATGAAGGAATTCTCCATAAAAGGACCTTGAAACCTTAATGTACGCGTAGTGCTTGATAAAATGCTCAAATGAGCTAGAATCATGATCATCTTCCTAATTTTGGTACAATTTGTAACTTTTTTAATATAGATTGAAGTTTCTAAGATTTACGGAACATTTTAGAGTTAAGGAATCTCAAGTGAGGTATGTTGGCTAAAATCCTTTCTTAAAAATGGAACCCCACAATATCCATGTGAGTCCCGAGTTGCTCATTGTGAATCGATTACCAGAATAAGCCGGTGTCCAGATATCTTACTAGCATAGGAAACCGGATGAAAAACTTTGTTAATATGTGGATTCAAAACAGCCCCAATCGCTACATCACTTGCATCACACATTAGGTCAAAAGGCAAAGTCCAATTTGGAGCGGTAATGATAGGAGTAGTTGTCAACTAGAGCTTCAATAGTTCAAAAGCCCTCATACAATCATCATTGAAATAGAATTTGGCATACTTCTCAAGGAGCTTGCACAAACCAAAAGGCATCCTCTTAAAAGCAAAAGTACCATAGGGACATGTAAAGGTTGTTTACTCTTGATCTTCCGGAGCAATTCGAATTTGGCTGTAGCCCGAGTACCCATCAAGAAAANTAAGATTTACGGAACATTTTAGAGTTAAGGAATCTCAAGTGAGGTATGTTGGCTAAAATCCTTTCTTAAAAATGGAACCCCACAATATCCATGTGAGTCCCGAGTTGCTCATTGTGAATCGATTACCAGAATAAGCCGGTGTCCAGATATCTTACTAGCATAGGAAACCGGATGAAAAACTTTGTTAATATGTGGATTCAAAACAGCCCCAATCGCTACATCACTTGCATCACACATTAGGTCAAAAGGCAAAGTCCAATTTGGAGCGGTAATGATAGGAGTAGTTGTCAACTAGAGCTTCAATAGTTCAAAAGCCCTCATACAATCATCATTGAAATAGAATTTGGCATACTTCTCAAGGAGCTTGCACAAACCAAAAGGCATCCTCTTAAAAGCAAAAGTACCATAGGGACATGTAAAGGTTGTTTACTCTTGATCTTCCGGAGCAATTCGA
>AWOL01S0130329.1:13451-25271 GCA_000715115.1 Nicotiana otophora
CCACTCAAATCCATAATAACCATGGTTTTCTTGAGGAGTGCCACTGTACCCTCCGTACTATGGTTATTATGGATTTGAGTGGGGTTGCTTTCACTACGTTCCAACTTAAGGGAGCGGCTTATCAGTGGTGGCGAGCATATGAGTTGGGTAGTCCGGCCGAGGCAGCTACACTCACCTGGGATCAGTTCTCAGAGATGTTTTTGAGAAAGTTTGTTCCCTAGATACTTAGGGATGCATAGAGCGCAGGGTT
Organism: Nicotiana otophora; assembly: GCA_000715115.1. Taxonomy (NCBI): domain Eukaryota; kingdom Viridiplantae; phylum Streptophyta; class Magnoliopsida; order Solanales; family Solanaceae; genus Nicotiana; species Nicotiana otophora. Next base: position 13,702 of record AWOL01S0130329.1, read on the forward strand.
TGAGCAGTTGTGCCAGGGTTCTATGACCGTATCAGAGTATGTAGTCCGGTTCAGTGATTTATCCAAGCATGCACCAGCCTTGGTTGCTACTGCTAGAGAGCGAGTTCGTCGATTTAACGAGGGGCTCAACCCTGGTATTAGATTCAGCATTGCCTGAGATTTGGATATGGACATCCCATACCAACAAGTAGTGGAGATCGCTAGGAGATTGGAGGGTATGTAGGTCTTGGAGAGAGAGGAGAGGGAGGCCAAGAGGCCTCGAGATTCTGGCACATATAGTGGTACCCGCACCTCAGTTACATCCCATCATGATAGGGGCTATGTGAGCCGCCCTATTCATTCAGCACTTCCAACTTCCAGTGGTGTTCCGACCACTCCTAGGCCACAGGTTGCCCATTATGCACCGCCACTATCTAATGCACCTCCTGCACAGGGTGCTTTCAGTCCAGCTGACCAGGCCCGAGTCACTCTCAGCAGCCACATCATCCGAGAGCCTATTTTGAGTGTGGTGACACTCGTCAAATGGTGAGGACTTCCCCAGATTCAGGAGGGGTGCACCTCCACAGACTTCTCAGGCCCCACGTATTCCACAACACCCTCAGGCTTCTCAGGTCGTGGTTGCTGCACCAGTTGCCACTCCACCTATACAACCATCTAGAGGTAGAGTTTGGGTAGGTAGAGGTCGCCCTAGAGAGGGGAGGCCAGACCAGATATTATGTTCTTCCTGCTAGGATGGAGGCAGTTGCATCACACTCAGTTATCACAAGTATTGTACCATTTCTTTCATAGAGACGCAACAGTCTTATTTGATCTAGGCTCCACTTAGTCCTATGTATCATCTTACTTTGCTCCATATTTGGGTATATCCCGTGATTCTTCGATGTTCTCCTGTCTATATGTCCACGCCTGTGGGAGATTCCATTGTTGTTGACCGTGTGTATCGGTCGTGTTTAGTTATTTTTGGTGGTTTTAAAACCAGAGCCAACCTATTATTGGTCAGTATGGTAGACTTTGATGTTATTTTGGGTATGGATTAGTTATCTCCCTATCATGCTATCCTTGATTGTCACGCCAAGATGGTGACGTTGGCTATGCCAGGCTTGCCGCGGTTGGAGTGGAGAGATATTTTAGATTATGTTCCTAGCAGGGTGATGTCTTTCCTTAAGGCACAACTGATGGTTGGAAAGAGGTATGATGCGTATATAGCATATGTGAGAGATGTCAGTGTTGATAATCCTACCGTTGAGTCAGTTCCGGTAATGAGGGATTATCCAAATGTATTTCCGACGGATCTTCCGGGCATGCCGCCCGACATGGATATCGATTTTGGTATTGATTTGTTACCGGGAATTCTGACCATTTCTATTCCACCATATCGTATGGCCTCAGCAGAGTTGAAGGAGTTAAAGGAGCAGTTGCAGGAGTTTCTTGATAAGGGTTTCATTCGGCCCAGTGTATCACCTTTGGGTGCTCCGGTCTTGTTTGTAAAGAAAAAGGATGGTTCTATGCGCATGTGTATTGATTATCACAAGTTGAACAAGGTTATGGTGAAGAACAGGTATCCATTGCCTCGCATTGATGACCTATTGGATCAGCTACAGGGTGCTAGATTGTTCTCCAAGATTGATTTGCGGTCAGGCTATCATCAATTGAAGATTCGGGAGCCCAATATCCCGAAGACTGCCTTCAAGACTCGGTATGGTCATTACGAGTTCCTTGTGATGTCTTTTGGGCTGCCAAACACTCCAACAACATTCATACACTTGATGAACAGTGTATTCCAACCCTATCTTGACTCATTCATCATTGTGTTTATTGACTACATTCTGGTGTACTCCCGGAGCTGGGAGGATCATGAGCAGCACCTAAGGACCGTGCTTCAAACTTGAAGAGAAAAGAAGTTGTATGCAAAAATTTTAAAGTGTGAATTCTGGCTTGATTCGGTGGAAGTTTTGGGTCATGTAGTGTCTAATGAGGGGATTAAGGTAGATCCAAAGAAGATTAAAACATTTCAGAGTTGGCCCAGGTCATCTTGAGCTACGGAGATCTGGAGTTTTCTTGGTTTGGCAGGGTATTACCGTCGATTCGTAGAGGGTTTCTCACCTATTGTTGCACATACGACCAAATTGACCCAGAAGGGTGCTCCGTTTAGGTGGACCGAGGAGTGTGAGGTGAGCTTTCAAAAGCTCAAGACAACTCTGACTACAACCCTATTGATGGTATTGCCTACGGGTTCAGGGTCTTACACTATATACTGTGATGCATCGCGTATTGGTCTTGGCATGGTGTTGATGTAGGATGGTAGGGTGATTGCCTATGCATCTAGACAACTAAAGGTGTGTGAGAAGAACTATCATGTCCATGACCTTGAGTTAGCAACTATTGTTCATGCCTTGAAGATTTGGCGGCACTATTTGTACGGTGTCCCTAGTGAGGTCTATACCGACCACCAGAGTCTATACCATCTGATCAAACAGAAGGATCTTAACTTGCATCAACAGATATGGTTACAGTTTCTTAAGAACTATGATATCACCAATTTATATCACCCCGGGAAGGCTAATATGGTGGCCGATGCCTTGAGTCAAAAGGCGGAGAGCTTGGGCAGTTTAGCATATCTACCAGTAGCGGAGAGGCCATTAGCATTGGATGTTCAAGACTAAGCCAACCAGTTTGTTAGATTGGATATTGCGGAGCCGAGTCGAGTTTTGTCTTGTATGGTTTCTCGGTCTTCTCTATAAGATCGTATCAGAGTGTGTCAGTATGATGACCCCCATCTGCTTGTCCTCGAGGACATGGTTCAGCACGGTGATGCCAAGGAGGTCACTATTAGGGATGATGGTGTGTTACGGATGTAGGGCAGGCTATGTGCCCAATGTAGATAGTTTACGTGAGTTGATTCTTCATGAGGCCCACAATTTGCGGTACTCTATTTATCAGGGTGCCGCCAAGATGTATCAGGACTTAAGGTAGCACTATTGTTGGAGGAGGATGAAGAAACATATAGTGGAATATGTAGCTCGGTGCCTAAATTGTCAGCAGGTAAAGTATGAGCATCAGTAGCCAGTTGGATTTCTTCAGAGGCTAGATATCCCATAATGAAAATGGGAGAGGGTTACTATGGATTTTGTTGTTGGGCTCCCATGGACTCAGAGGAAGTTTGATGTAGTATGGGTGGTTGTGGATAGGTTGACCAACTCTGCTCATTTCATTTCAGTGGTGAATACTTATTCTTCAGAGCAACTAGCTTAGGTTTATATTCGCGAGATTTTCAGACTTCATGGCGTGCCTGTATCCATCATCTCTGACCGGGGAATGCAGTTTACATCGTGGTTCTGGAGGAATGTACAGTGTGAGTTAGGCACGCAGGTTGAGTTGACTACAGCATTTCGCCCTCAGACAGACGGACAGTCCAAGCGCACTATTCAAATACTGGAGGATAGGCTTTGTGCGTATGTGATGGAGTTTGGGGGTTCTTAGGATCACTTTTTTCCGGTTGCAGAGTTTTCCTACAATAACAACTACCAGTCAAGCATTTAGATGGCTCCGTATGAGGCTTTGTATGGGAGGCGGTGTCAGTCTCTGGTGGGTTGGTTTGAGCTGGGTGAGGCTAGGCTATTGGGTACAGACTTGGTTCAGGATGCTTTGGAAAAGGTTAAATTGATTCAAGATTAACGTCGTACAGACCAATCTAGACAAAAGAGTTATGCGGATCGGAAGGTTCGCAACGTTTTATTCATGGTTGGAGAGCGGGTCTTGCTCCGGGTTTCGCCCGTGAAGGGTGTTATGAGGTTCGGGAAGAAGGGCAAGTTGATACCTAGGTATATCGGACCTTTTGAGATTCTTGAGAGGATTGGAGAGGTGGCCTACAAGCTTGCATTGCCACCTAGTCTAGCTGCAGTTTATCCAGTATTCCATGTTTCTATGCTCCGGAAATATCACGATGATCCATCTCATGTGTTAGATTTCAGCCTAGTCCAGTTGGACAAGGATTTGTCTTATGTTGAGGAGCCGGTGGCTATTTTGGACAGGCAGGTTCGAAAGTTGAGATTGAAGAACATTACTTCAGTTAAGGTTCAGTGGAGGGGCCAGCCAGTCGAGGAGGCGACTTGGGAGTCCGAGCATGATATGCATAGCCGTTATCCTCATCTTTTCACCACTTCAGGTATGTCTCTATACTCGTTCGAGGACGAACATTTGTTTTAAGAGAGGGATGATGTAATGCCCTGCCAGGCATTTTGAGTATTTTAGCCCCGATCCCCTGTTGATTGCCTCATCTATGTTATATTGTGATTATGTGACTTACCAGGGTGTTTAGTTTTGGTTTCGGGTGACTTTCGGAGTGCTATAGGACACATAGTCCCTAAGTTGGAGTCTTAAGTTGGTAGAGTTGACCGTAATTTGTCTTTTGTGTAATCGACTTCAGAATAGATTTTTGACGGTTCCAATAACTCTGTATGGTAATTTTAGACTTAGGAGCGTATCCGGATGTTAATTTGGAGGTCCGTAAGTCATTTCGGCGTGAATTGGCGAAAGTTAAAAAATTGAAGGTTTGGAAGATTGGAAAGTTTGACCGGGAGTTGCCTTTATTGATATCGTGGTCGGATTTCAATTCCGGAAGTTGGAATAGGTCAGTCATGTCAATTATGACTTGTGTGAAAAATTTGAGTTCAATCGGAGTTGTTTTGGAATGAATCGACATTAGTTTTGGAATTCAAAAGTTCATAAGTTCCTTAAGCTTGAATCGATGCGTGATTCGTGGTTCTAGTATTGTTTGATGTTATTTGACGCTTCGAGCATGTTCGTATGATGTTTTAGGACTTGTTGGTATGTTTGTTTGAGGTTCCGGGGGCCTAGGGTGTAATCCGGACCATGTTCGGCGCATTCCGGAACCTTGAAGATTGCCGAATCTGTTGCTACTGGTTTCCTTATGCACGATCGCGTGGATTAACGCGATCGCGAAGAGTAGCTTGGCACTGGGAAAAATTTTCTCTATGCGATCGCGAGAAGAGGTCTGCAATCGCGGAAGGTTGGCTTTCAGTGAATCGTTAACGCGTGAAGGAGGTCACGTCCACGTAGAAGGAATAGGGGGCTGTAGGTCCACGCGTTTTTGTTGATCGCGGTCGCGTGGTGTGTTTCTTGATTGCATAGCTTGATGAGGCAGTGTGTCACGTTCGCCTGTGGTCTTCTGTGTTCCCGGAGTGTTAATTTGGTAGCCTGAGATTTTGTGCTTTGCGATCGCGAAGCTGTTCCCGCGATTGCGAAGAAGAATTATACTTGGGCAGAATTTAAAGTTGAAAAATGAGGGTTCATCTCATATTTCATATTTTGGACCTAGAGAGCTCGGTGTGAGACGATGTTTCAAGGTATTTTCAAGGAAATCATTGGGGTAAGTGATTTGAACCCAGATTGGACTATATTTCATGAATCTATTACTATTTTCATCATCTAATTAGGGATTTGAGTTGGAAATTTGGGGGGAAATTGTGAAAACTTCCTAGACTAATATTTTTAGTTTTGAAAGGCGATTTGAGGTCGAATTTGAGTAATTCTTATATGTTTGGACTCGTTATCGAATGGGTGTTCGGATTTTGTAATTTTGGCCAGGTTCCGAGATGCGGGCCCTGGTTGACTTTTTTTAGTAGACTTTTTATTTCTTTGCAAAGATCGTAACTTTATTATTCGAATTAGCTTCTTGTAGTTTATATTTATGGTATGAAGTTGTTTTAGCTAGATTCGAGTCGTTTAGAGTTGGATAATCGAGGGAAAGGCCTACTAGTAGATTGAGTTGGCGTGTTTTGAGGTAAGTGACTTGCCTAACCTTGTGTGGGGCAATTGTTCCTTAGCTTTTATGTTGGTTGTGATAATGTGATACGTGAAAGCCGTGTACGCGAGGTGATGAGTGTGTACATGGGCTAAATGTGGAAATTACTGGTTTTAGCTATACAGATTCCTTTCATATGGTAATTAAGTTACCTTAACATGTTATAGTCATCATTCCTCGTCTATTTTCACATGTCTACTTGTCTTATTCTCTTACATGCTAATTGCCCTACATGTTTAGTTGAAGTTTTTATTTCCTTTATTCCATATTCATTATTTAATCGTTGAACTCTTTATTTGAAGTTGTTAATCGTGGAATATCTGGTTGTTGAAATTGATATTGAGTTATGAAGGTCGTGATTCATATTGAGGCAAAGTGTTAAGTTGTGAAATACCATTCTATTGAGTTGTTCATTTTCGGTTGTTATTTTTGAAACTCTTGTGTACATTGTGGTTGGGCCATGGGCTCTTTACGGTGAAAATATTGTTATTGTTTGGTATCTCTAGCAAGTTGTGATATTGGGCACTTGAGGTGCGATTTGTGATACGTTATGATATTGATACGCATGCGGTGGTATAAGGTTTTGGGGTTGAAACGCATGCGGTGAGATAATGTGGGCTTGATACGCGTGGCTAGTAGGGGAACTACTATAAGCCATGCATTGTGATAAGGTGGGCTAAAGCTCGGGATGCTATTTCGGGAAAAATAATTTTCAAAACTAAATGCAAAGGCTCCCGCGGTGATATAAGGAAAGATTATGATTTGTTCTTGTGATTTGAGTCTACGAGGCGGTACCTCGGTAGTGACTCTTGTTGGCATTTCTCCATTTTTTCACTTGTCTTGGTTGTTGTTTCCATAGCATATTATTAATTGTTCTCTATGTGTTGCACTAATTGCTTTTATTCCGTGTAGCTAACCTTGATATGCTATTTGTTGCTTCAATTTCATTACTGTCATTATTACACTGCCTTACACTTGTTCAGTCTTTTTATTTATTCTAGTAGGGCCTTGGCCTGACCTCGTCACTACTCTACCGAGGTTAGGCTTGGCACTTACTAGGTACCGTTGTAGTGTACTCATGCTATACTTTTGCACATCGTTTTGTGCAGATCTAGGTACCTCCTACCAGTCTGGGCGTTAGTGAGTTGAGTCCGTGCGTGGCGACTTTAAGATACACCTGCCAGCGTCCGCAGGCTTTAGAGTCACCATCTACCTAGTTTTATATTTTCCTTCTTCTACTAGTTACAATTGTATAGGGTTGACTATGATACCGTTGTAGAACTTGTGACTAGATATCACCAGGTTTAGGGGAAATCGTATATGTTGAGCAGCGAAAATTATTCTATATATATGTTGAGCATTTGAGAGTTTAATTCCTATTACAGTTAATTCTGCATGTTTGTTAGGCTTACCTAGTCTTAGAGACTAGGTGCCATCACGACATCCTACCAAGGGGAACTGGGGTCGTGACAACAGGGCATCTAGGAAACTTCCCTTCTTTCTTTCCTCATTATGCGACTTTGTTTCAGCTTGGCGCCTATATCTTTAATTTCTTTCTATTCACTCATATGAGAGGTTGCGCAATCAGTATCATATATACGCCGATGGTTGTGATGTTGAGGATGGATTACGAAGGGCTATGGATGCTTGATTATCGTCGTGGTCTGTTGTCTAGTCTTGGGAGCAGATGCAGTGATAGATCTTTCAGTCATTCATTTGTGGTACAAAGCAGATTCTTGTATCTGGTTGGTAAGCCCAGACTTGGGAAGACTGGATGGTGGCGTAGTTGTTATGATTATGGTGGGTTCTTGGTAAGGTGTTGATTTGAGTACAATTGGGGTTATATCCTGTGTGATGGATTTGGATCGTTTGTTTCGTATGTGGTTTCCATTTGGTGGAATACATATATTATCGCTTCAGAGCATTTGGGAAGGTTTTCTTGACTATTGCAAGGATGGGTATGCACTTGGCAGACTCTTCAGAGTGTTCTATAACCAGTATTGCATGTGTTTTTGAAGTATTTAGTTGAATAGCAATACGGGATCGGGCAGCTATAAAGATATGGTACTATGGATTTTCGACGATGTTTTTATGGCCTCGAGCTAAGTGAGGGAGTCTGCTATCGATTATCGGATTGCAGGATCATACGTTGTATCAATTTTTGGTCTGAGGGATTGCTTGGTTGTTTCTTTGAATAGTCATGTATTGGTAAAGCGCGGGTTACTCGGTGTGTATTGGCTGTGTATTGAAGATCAGAGTAAGGTGAGTGGTTATCGAGAAGGTTCTGATGAGTTCCAGATCATATGTGGCATTTAAGGACTCCTGAATATATGAATGAATAGTGCGTGAGATCGGTAGTGAATGGTGATCGGATCTTTGATATTTCTATGTCAAGAATGATTCTACATGGCAATATTAGAGAGATGCAAGAAACGACTTCGAATTCATAGAAGGTTCCTTCAGAGTGAGCAAATTGGATTGAGTTATTTTCGGGTTGGCTGTCTGTGTGACTCGGTTGAGTTAGAGGAAATCAGTTCTGATGACTTGATTATGTGTTAATGAGTTACGAAGAATTCACCATGGTTCTAGCCACGACCCAGAGTTGATGTTTTCTACAGGTATAGAAGATATATTGTGCATGGTGATGTTCTCCTGGATTGAGTTAAATAAAAGGTTTTCGGTTGATGAGGTGTTCAACTTGCTTGTGGTTCAGAGTTGATTATGCGATTTTCATACTTTCACGAGTTAGCATGTTAGTGGCGATGAACCGTGTGGGGTTGAAAGTTGCGAGTTCAAGGTTGCGGTTCAGTTTTGAAAGGAAGGATATGAGTTCTTGATGACACAGACAATTTCAGTATGTTTAAGAGAATGCTGGAACTATTTGATGTCGGAGGAGGAGAGTGCGCATGTTGGCAGGTGCAATGTGTTTTTACTTGTAGGTATTTTTCTATAAGATGATGGAGTATGAGTGACGTATCAGCCATTTGAGTAGTGGTGTTGAGATCATATATGGAGATTCTGGTATTCATGAGGTTCAGAGACTGGATGTTCTCTTAGGTAGACTATTCCTTGATTGCAAATTGTGAAGAAATGTTGAGGATTGGATAATTGATGGTATGTGTTATGGATAGGTTGCTATGGACTTTTGGAAGGTTATTTACTTGTTTGGGAATGATCGAAATTTGGTTTGAGGGTTATTTGTGAGCCTAATGAGAATGTGTATTCTATATCAGATCGGATTTGCTTGCTCTTGTGAAACTGTTACCACAGGTATATCATCGGGCGGAAGGGATGTTTTTCGTGACTTGGTCTATGTTTTGTGTTTCTCTCTTATGCTATGACGGGTTGTGAGGGTTACATGATTATTCGCACGCATATTATAATTCTATTTTGGCCTTATGGCCTTATGGCCCTCGTGATGATGATTTGCTTATTGCACCATAGTTGTGCTTGTCTTTCTCAGTATTGTTTTATGCCTAATCATCTTCCTACAATTATATTTGTGCACTCCATCGTTCTTGATGTTGACGCACAAGTGATTAGTGAGCCCGGGCATTATGGCTCAATGGGTAACCCTATGTGGATTGATTTGATTGAATCGGGTTGCGCACCGTAACGGTAGTGTGTGGGATTGGGTTGCACGCTGAAACAGTACAGTGATGAGATGTAATTCCTTATGGTTATTTCGTGTGTTTTGCTTCTACTTTGTGGAAAATAGTTCATATGAATATGTTAATATTACCCCGCCTGCTTAACTTGCTTGGTAGCATTCTTATTTAACCTTCTTACTATTATCTGTCATGTTTGAATTATTACTTGTTTGGTGTATGGGCCGCGTTATGTGGGGCTCCATATGGCTTTTGGTGTGACTTGTCGATTGGGCTTCTTGTATTTGGCGGAGATGAGGTTAATTGACCTAAGATTTGCACTATCGTATTGGGATGAGGAATGTTTGAGAGAATGATACCATATTTTCGCTCATAATTTGGGCAATGGTCCTTGTCGGATGAGTGAACTTCTTGACTTGTTGATCCGGTGAGTGGTTATGAGTTTCTGTGTGTATCTTTCATCATCGGTAGTGTACGAAGGTTTTGAACGAGGTTTTATTTGATATGAAGTTTACTATCGGTACCTGATTTGTCTTTTGGGCAGCTACTATGATCAGAAATTATTGCTACGAGTATGCGAGTTATGTGGTATATCATGTGATTACATCTTGTGTTATGGTTAAGGCTTGATACACCTTGTTGATACTTATACAGTGTGTAGAAGCGAGATTCGGGTCTTGTAATGAATTCCAGATATTGTAAACTAGGTTCTAAGGTTTATAGACTAAGTTTGAAGTAAGGATCTTCAGTTATGTTGTGTTGATAGGCTTATATGGATTGGGGTGATGTGGGATCACACCCAGGTTTGTCCATGGTGAGTTTACACAGAGATTTGATAGCTTTGGAACGACTCTTGGCACGTTCGAGGACGAACGTATGTTTAAGTGAGGGAGAATATAATGAACCGACCGGTCTCTTTGAGAATTTGCATTCCGTTTGGCTGCTTAAAGTCTTGTGTAGCTTCATATGATGTATTATAACTTGTGCGAATTGTCGGTTTTTGTTTTCAGGTGATTCGGGATCGATTTGGAAGAATGATCCTCAACTAGGAAGCTTTAAGTTGGAAGAGCTAACCAAGTTTGACTTTTGTATATTTGACCTCGGATCGGAGTTTTGATGGTTTCGTTAGGTCTGGATAGTGATTTCGGACTTGGGCGTACCCTAATTTGCATTTGGATGTTTCTATAAGGTTTCGGCACTTTTTTACGAAAATTGGAAATTTGAAAGTATGGAATGATCATAAGTTTGATCGAGAGTTAGCTTTGATGATATCAGGTTCCAATTGTTGTTCCGGGAGTTGTAATAGGTTTGTTATGTCATTTGGAACTTGTGTGCAAATTTTGAGGTCATTCTGAGTTGATTTCATATGGTTCGGCACGAGTTTTGGAAGTTGAAAGTTCAAAAGTTTAAAAGTTTGATTTGAGGTGAGATTCGTTGTTTAATGGTTATTATGTGTGATTTGAAGTTTGGAGTAGGTCTGTGTTATGTTTTAGAACTTATTGGAATATTCGGACGGAGTCCCGAGGAGCTCGGACGTGTTTCGAATTGAATTCGGGCCATTTTTCTCCATGTTTATGTTGTTTGTTTCTGTTGTTGCTGGTGTCATTCAGAATCGCGAAGGCGTGGACACGATCGTGTAGAGGAAATTTGGACCAGGCTGTTTTATCTCTTCACGTTCACGAGTAATGAGTCGCAATCGCAGAAGCTATGGGACTGGAGCTTCGCGTTCGCATTGATGGATCGCGTTCGTGCTGGTTTGGTGGGAGCTGGGGGTCTCTTCTTCGCATTCGTGTGTTACATTTTGCATTCGCGTACCTTTGGCAGTTGTGTGTGTATCGCGTTCGCGTGCATTGTGTCGCGAACGCGCATAAAAATTTCATGTCAGAGACGTTTGTTCTTCGTGATCGTGAAGGTAATCCCGCGATCGCGATGAGTACTATTGTTTAGTGATTACAAAGAACTATATTTCGAAGGTCTTGGTCATTTTATCATATTTTGAGCTATGGAGCTCGGATTTAGGCGATTTTCACCACATAGATTGGGTTAAGTATTTTTGACTCAAATTTGATTATATTTCATGATTCCATCTTTGATTTTTGGTAATAAATTGGTGATTTTGAAAGAGAAATTGGGGGGGG
>AWOL01S0130329.1:25588-40771 GCA_000715115.1 Nicotiana otophora
ATTCGAAGTCAGATTTGAGTGAATTAGTATGGTCGCACTTGTATTCGAATGGGTTGTCGAAATTTGTGAGTTTTGTCGGGTTCCGAGGTGCAAGCCCCTGTTTGACGTTTTGGTTGACTTTGAGTGTTTGATTAAATATTTGAACTTTATCGTTTGGGTTCGCTTCTTATGGCATTATTTGATGATTTTTAGTTGCTTTTGGCTAGTTTCGAATCGTTCGGAGATCGATTTGAGCGGGATGGTGCTTCGAGTGTATCGATTATTGCCTAACTTTTAGGGAAAATGCTTCCTACTAAATGATATTGTTTGCTACATGCGGGGGTGAAGTATATATGAGGTGACAAGCGTATATGCATGTGCGGGATTAATCATGCTTGGGGGTAGATTATACGATTATTTGTGCCTCGTTGGAATATGTGACCTTCTTGCTTCATATTTTACTTGACTTCTAGATTAATATGAATATGAAGTTAAATGCTAGAAACTATGATTCAGCTTATTATAACTTAACTAAAATTTGACGGACTTTTTTCAAACTATTGATGTGCTAAATTCGATCATAACTACACTTAATCACAAATACATCGCTACGACCGTTATACTCGAGATATTTGGATTCTATACTTGAGTTGAATATCACTTTTGAGATTTTTTGAGATACTTGAACAATAAGGTTCTTGAAGTTTATTGAATTGTTATTGGCTTGAAAGATGTGATTGATGTTCATTTGGAATATTTGCTTAATCACTCTCCTTGATGTTATTCATGCTTCCTACCTTGCTTGTTATTGATATACATGTGCTTGGCAAGGAAGAGTGTAAAGCATGAAGGGTGATGCCGTGCCATTGCATATACATTATCATGTGAGGAAGAGTAAAAAACACGAAGGGTGATGCCGTGTCATTTCTTATATATTATCGTGTGAGAAGGAGAGTAAAGCACGAAAGGAGATAACGTGCTATTTCATTTACATTATCATGTGAGGACGGGAGTAAAAACACGAAGGGTGATGTCGTGCCATTGTTTTTATATTATCATGTTTTCATGGCACGAAGGGTCTTTCCGTATAGGTGAGGATGAGAGACATGCATTATGTTGTGATATATTTTCCGTGTGTATACATTCATGCCCTTATCTTGAGTTGTTACTGTTGCACCTATGTTTTCTATGTGACTTGTCGTTGTTGTTCTGTCTTTGTCCTATACCTCAATTGTTGATGTATTATCCATGCCTTCTATCTTTTTAACATGTAAATATCATGCTTTCCTTCTTGTTTATCATATCTACATCTATGTCGTTTCTCATTTGTTGCACTTTCATATAAGCCTTCTACCATGTTAGTTATCCATGCCTTCTAATTGTTTAGCTTATAAAGATCATGCTTTCCCTCTTGTTTGTTATATCTACATCTAAGCCTTCTACCATGTTAGTTATCCATGCCTTCTAATTGTTTAGCTTATAAAGATCATGCTTTCCCTCTTGTTTGTTATATCTACATCTAAGCCTTCTACCATGTTAGTTAGTAGAATTTATTTGCTTCTCTCTTAACTGCTATCATTACTTTTATGCCTCCTATCTAGTCTGTTACCGTTGTCCATATGCACTGCCTTGTTCGTTATTGCTACCTGTATATTTCCTATTTTGTCATTACTATTATTGGCATTTCTTTCACCTGGTTGGTATTGCTATACGTATGCTCGGTAAGGATGATATAAATGCACGAAGGATGTTGCCGTGCCAATTGATTTGACATACATTTATATATTTGATAAGGATGAGATAAATGCACAAATGGTGTTGTCGTTCCATTTGATTTGATATCTTGAGTTTATTTCTCACACTATGAAAGCTCGGGATTTACTACCATGGTTTGATGGTCATCTCTTTAAGGAAAGGATTGGTTGTGATATTTGTCATGTCTCGTTTACTCGCGAAAGCGGGTTTCGACGTGTGACAACTCTTTTAAATGGATATTAAAAAGAGGAGAGTCGTCAACTAACGATTTCAAGGTGTGTTAGGGCACCTATTTGCGAATGACTATGTTTTAACTAGTCTGTATCACCAAAGATCGGGTAAGGGCTCAAATTACCTCGAAGAGAAGGTGTTAGACACTCTTCGAGGTCCACAACTGTGGGTCCCGGCGAAATTACGCTATGTGAGATTATTGGATTATAATTGTCCTATGTGATCATATAAGTGAAGGAAGACATGGGATTAAAGGTTCAACTTTGATATAAGACAAGTGCAAAGAATATTTCACATGTGAAGGAATTAGATTATATAAATAATCATATAAGTCTTTGGAGATTACAAAGTACAACCTAATTGTTCTAAGTTCAAAGAAACAAAGGTGCGAGCAACTAATATATAAAGGAGGGGGGGTCCTAAGTTTTTTATCCTAAAGGATCACCCCGTGCAACATAAATAATACTTCGCAACTCCCTTAGAGTAGGGGTTGCTCATATTATTCAACGGGAATAGACTATCATCTCCTGCTACCTGATTGTTATGTTAAAGTTATTTACTTAAAGCGGTCTAATTCAATTCTAAACTGTGTCTTATGCGTGCGCTACCCGTCCCATGCCTATGATCCAGGAGACTTTGGACCTACTATTTCGGTGGTTCTAGACTTGCTTAGGGTGCTCAAAAATGATAAAACTACGTACACATTCAAAAACACATAGGACTACACATAAAGGTAATAGATGGCTCAAGTTGGCCTCCACACATAAGCAAAAAATGCATGCGGAAGATTCTTATATTAGGCAATAGACAGTTTTAAAATTAAGACGTATGAAATGAGCATTTAGTAAAGGCATGTATTATTGCATCCTATAGGCATGCTGTCTAATAATTAAACAAGTAGTTATTGGTGTTTGGTTCCTATAGGCATGATATCGGATAGTGCACAATAGTAGACATGGAAGCAAGTACAACATTTACTCAAACCAACATACTTTTGGATAGTATACAAGTATTAGACAAGTTAAGTGAAGTGTGTGATTTTCTATAGAGATGACTTCTATCACTGTACAAAATAAAACATGTCGAACAAAGTAGAAAACAAAGCAGGTAGATCTTATAGGCATGCTCTCTACCCGTTTATGTAAGAATTAGGATACCCCAGCCCCNAAATAATCATATAAGTCTTTGGAGATTACAAAGTACAACCTAATTGTTCTAAGTTCAAAGAAACAAAGGTGCGAGCAACTAATATATAAAGGAGGGGGGGTCCTAAGTTTTTTATCCTAAAGGATCACCCCGTGCAACATAAATAATACTTCGCAACTCCCTTAGAGTAGGGGTTGCTCATATTATTCAGCGGGCACAAACTATCATCTCATGCTACCCAATTACTATGTTAAAGTTGCTTACCTAAAGCGCTCTAGTTCAATTCTAGGTCGTATCCTATGCGTGCACTACCTATCCCATACCTATAGTCCAGGAGGCTTTGGACCTACTATTTGGGTGGTTCTAGACTTTTACTTAGGATGCTCAAAATGATAAAAATAAACTAGGCGCACACTCAAAACAGGCAGGACTACACATAAAGACAACGAATGGCTCAAGTTAGCCTCCACACAGAAGCAACAAAGGCATGCAAACAGGTTTCAGATTATGCAGCAGGCAGTTTCAGAATCGAGGTGTGATAGAGTTGTTTAAGACCTATAGACATGGCTTCTATGTGAACACACAGTTTAAAATATCTCATGGGCAGTGCTGCTATTCAGATTATCGAAATTACAGATTACAAGTTATAAAAGCCTATAGACATGATCTCTAAGTGATTTGCCCAATGGGGTAGTGAAGCCATTTGAAAACTCAGAATTACTCGTATTCGATCCTATTGACATGCTTTCTAGGCGAGTAGCAATGTCCTATAGGTAGGTTCTCTAATAGTGGGTATTTAAACTCAGATTTATCATGCTTATGTTATGTAGGCGGTAGGGTGATAGGAATAACAGAAACAACCAATTAGTTAATCAATTAAGGCCCTATAGACATGGTATCTAGATGAGTATTAGCAAAGACATATATTAATATGATCCTATAGGCATGATATCTAATAATCACACCGCAATTACATAAATTGAGCGAATAGTTATTGATTTTTGATTTCTATAGGCATGCTATCTAGTAGTGCATGGAAGTAGACATGTGAACAAGTAAACCACTTAAACTCTTACAAACATACTTCTAATAATGTGCGGGCATTAGACAAGTTGAGTAGGTGAAGTGTTTGAGTTCCTATACGCATGATTTCTATTAGTGTGTAGAATTAAAGCACGTCAAACAAATAGCAAACAAGGCAATTAAATCCAATGGACATATTTTTTCACATTCATGCNATCCCCATTTTTACTAATTTTTCCATCATTCAGTTTTACAAGATATTACAGATCACTTTAAATAATTATAGGCCCAAATACAAATATAGAGTAACCCAGTAATGCATCTGGGCCTTCAAATAGGCTTAGAACTTCATGCGGACAGCATGCCCAAACTCTAGGTGCAGACAGTATACTTCGAACCCCCAATACCAAAGGTAGGCCCAGCATACCAGGCCTAAACAATTCCGGTAATTAAGCTAATGGATGCTAAATTTAGCCATACAGGTAACAAACTATTCATAGAATTAATTAAATAGCTTAAACACTTAAATCTTAAAATTGAAACTAGTTGCAGCTCTAGCCAAGACATATAACTAGGATCATGCTGAATTGAAATGCATAAAAGACACATATAGGGATTTTTATGCTTGCAATTCTACAAAACAAAGTTTAAGAGTGTCATGGGAGTTAACCACTTCAAATAAAGTTCCAAGACAAAGCATTGCCCAGAACAATCCTGAAGACCTTTAGGCAGGGAATTCGAACATGAAAATCTAGTAAGGTCATAGACAAGAACAAGTGAGGTACAGTCTTAACATGGGATGTCTACATGAAAGAAACCTAGCATAGCAGAATAGATTCATAATTGCAACACTTAGTCGAATATGAGAGAGATTTTAACATGCTAAGTACTAATCATAACACTAGAAGAGTTCAATTAACATGTCATTTAGACTAGCAAAACAGGCAGGCTTCTAGATTAATATCAGTTGATGTCATATATAAGAAGAAACTAAACACTAGAATTTGCTATAGAAGTCTTAGGCAACACTAAAGAATATATGGTTAAGAAAATCATGAAGCACAACATCAGAGTTCTCTAACAACAGAGAAACATGTTTAGCTAAGCATTAACACGGAGTTGTAACATGAGATAGCTAGGCATCAGTTTCCAGGGTAGCAGTAGACTACACATAAAGGGTTCAGCTGAAAGAGACTTATTAAAGCAAATTCTGGGCAGGCAGTAATTCCCTAGGAGTTTCAGTGCAAGTGTTCAAAGTGAGACATGAAAAAGGGTTCGATATTAAATAGTCAGTGTAAGAATTTAAGCATACAATAAACATGATAGCCTCGAACAAATATAACAGCCCAGAATTCTTCCAAATTGACAACACTGGCTAAACATATGCAAACTTATACAAGTTCTGGTGAAGGATTGCAGAAACAATTCAAAGCAAGGTCGTCATAGTATTGTATTGGCTTAGAAAGGCTATATAATAGAGATGTTCAGAAGCATAAACACAAACAGGGAAGAAACATAATTTCGAAACACCAAGTTCCAGTAGCAGAGTAAGAACAACAACAAGAATTTCAAACCCTAGTGCGTTAGAGTTCAGAGGAGCTTCGAACGAGCCCCGAGCAGTGCTCGCACTAGAGAAGTAGATTGAGAAGATTTTGGTGGCATTGGATTTCAACCGGCCAAGAGCTCAAGTTTCAAAATAATATAGAGCGAGTGAGAGTGAGAAAGTAATAACAGTAGTTGTTTTTCCCTTTTAGGGGAAACGGGAAGGGTTTATATAGTGATCGATTTGAACAAACAAACATGGAAAATAATCAACTAAACATAAATAAGGCAAGAAAATATCTCATGCAAATCAGAATTGGTAGAGGAGATGGAAAATCTTCAAACTGTAGTTGGGTCCAACTGTCTGAAAATCGAACCAAAGGTGCAAATTGTTCCTTGTTGAGCATATATGGACGGAATATTATCCAAATCCTAAAGATTCGAGTCATCCTAGTCCGATCTTGGAAGTCATATTTGTCAAAGTTAGGAAAGTACCTAAGTACTACCATAAACGGACGACCAGTAACGGGAGGATGCTAATAAGGCAAGTGATCATAGATGGATTCCATTTCTAGGTCAGAATCGAAGAGAAATTAGGACGCGGTTGCTAGGGTTTATAGAAGAGAAGGGGGTAGAGAGAATACAGAGGCGGTCGGGTGGGGAAATGGAGCTTTTGGGTTTGGGTGATGGATTATAAATAGAAGATGAGGGTTGTTGTGGGCCGTTGATCATTTAAGATCAATAGCCAAGATCGAACGGGAAGCGGGGCAGGTTATTTGACGGGTCACAATCGGGTTAAGTTAAAGGGGCATTTGATTTGGGCTGATGAGAGGTGAAATGAGGTGGGCTTAATATTATGGGCCTTGAATTTGTCCGAAAATTGGCCTGTATGGGGCCAGCTCTTGAAACCCCTAAAGTTAATCAAAAATAAATTATTAAAACGTCTAACAAATGGTAAAATATTATTTATACTGTGGAAAATACTTGAAAATAATTTCTCAACATTATAAAAATATAAAAAATGCTATTTTGACATAAATAATATAATAAACATAATTATTTATAGGATTTATGCTATTATTGTAAATTGTATAGATAAAATAGGGAAATGCAAATATAATTATGTAAAAAGAGATGAAATATTATAAATAACATAAGGGTATAGATTGATGAATTTGGATGATTAAATCACCTTAAAAAAATAATTTAAAGAGATAATTGATAAATATTTAAATAAATTAAATGCGAGAAAATCAATTTTAAAGCTTTACAAATTATCGAAAATTATAGAAAATACATATATGACTTTTGTAAATTGGGTAATAATGCAAAATGATATTTTTAAAGTATATTGAATACTTCATAAAATATGAGAGAAAAATTAGGTATCAGCAGCTGCCCCTCTTTACCCCGGAATAATGAAAGAGTTGTTGGGTAAAGAAAATGATAACCAATTTTGTCTCAAATGAGCGAGGATGAGGTGTGTTTGAAAAATGGGGCTGGACCCTGGTTCTTGAGTTGCCTATATATCCTTGGTGTTATGGAAATCAGGCCTTGTGTAGTTCTGGGTCCAACGACGAATGAAACTGATGGAGTTATTGTAAGAATGGCCGTACGTTTCGAAAAAATGATCTTTTGGATAGGATAGTGTCATGAGTAATAGATGATTTCAGGTGGAGCTACGAATGCGAATTTGGGCGTTACGGATGTTCGAGATAAATGTTTGGGCGATTAAAGAACAAAGAGTAATCAATTGCCGATCATCAGTTACGTTTGAGATAATCGAAGGATGCGAACATTATGAATAGAAACCAGAGTGAGAATTGCTCCCGTTTGTAGAACAGTTACCTCCCGAGTTACATGCAAAACTTAATACATGATGCACGTGAACATATGTAGTTATTGCAGAAATTTAAATATGATGCAAATTTCCTTTGGACCATGAGAGTCGTCTTTCGTACGATGAGGATAATGTCCTTAGACCATGACATCTTGGGCCATGAAGCGTATGAAAAAGGATTCGCATACCATGAAATGGTGTCTTCGAGCCTTGGGGATGGTTTCTCTGGGCTATTACGCCTTTGAATAATGATATGCAGTTTTCAAAGATCCTCAGGCCATGGCATGATGTCTTTAGACTATGAGGATGATGCCTTCAGACTATGACACCTTCAAAACATGTGGCGATGTTTTAGCCCATGAAATGCACGGATACATTGATATTGATTGCTTGATAAAGGGAACAGGTGATGATTAATCATATGCGAGAACGAGACAAAGCAGTATTTAGCCTTGTATGTGATGAGGGTAGTACTTAGCCCTATGCAGAGAAAGGTAGCATTTAGCCTTATGCAATAACAGAGGCAGTGCATATCCTCTTGCAATGTAATGGAGATAGTGCTTAGTCTTGTGCAGTGTAATGAGGGCAGTGCTTTGCGCATGCAGAGAAAGGCAGCGTTTAGCCTTATACAATAATAGAGGCAGTTGTTAGCCTAATGCAAAGTGATGGAGACGGTGCTTAGTTTCATGCAAAGAAAGGCAGCGTTTAGTCTTATTCAATGATGGAGGCAGTGCTTAGCCTCATGCGATATAACAGATACAGTGCTTAGTCTCATGCGAAGACAGACAGTGTTTAGCCTTATGCAATAACGGCGGTGGTGCTTAGCCTCATACAATGTAATGGAGACAGTGCTTAATCTCATGTAGTGTAATGAGGGCAGTGCTTAGCCCTATGCAGAGAAAGGCAGCGCTTAGCCTTATGAAATGATAGAGGCAGTGCTTAGTCTCATAAAATGTAATGGAGATAGTTCTTAGTCTCATGCAAAGAAATGGAGACAGTGCCTAGTCTCATGCCAAGAAAGAAAGTGTTTAGCCTTATGCAATAATGGAGGCAGTACTTGGCCGCATGCAATGTAATGGAGAGAGTGCTTAGTCTCATGTAAAGAAATGAGGGTAATGCGTAGCCCTATGTAGTGGTGAGGATAGTGCTTAGCCCGATGCAAAGAAAAGCGACGATCAAATATGAAGAAGCAAAGTGGTTCTTAGCTTTACGCGTTTGTGCTCGACGACTTCTGTTAGTGTGAAGATAGTGGTCTTGATGCATATATTTGTGGACGTGCTTGCTACGTCTGTTATGCCTGCATCCAAATAAAAATCATGAATTTTGGGGAAGGTTGGTTCGTGCCTTTGATTCCTCATTTTGTCTTGACGCCTTGTTCGAGTCACCCAGGGTAATATCTGGCTACTACAGAAATGAAATTTTCGAAAATATACATTTGCAATAAATTATTTGTAAGAAATACAGTTGTTCAAAATATGTGATGATGCATAAAATAAATATTTTTTTCTAATCATAGATTTTGACATGCTTTGAGACATTGCGACCTTCTTAACTCGTAATTTTGAGGACCCCCCTCAAACATCTGCCCCAGTTTACATGTATACTCCCAGCGATACACTTCTTGGCGATCCTTGACGTAATGAGATTGACAAAAACTCGAGATTTTCCCCAGTTCCTGACCGTAGAGGGGAATGAAGATCTTATTATAATGTGACTGAATCTACAGGGCTGCCTGCATATCCCCTCTTAACGGGAATCAGGACAAGCTTAGTTCATGTTACATCAAATAAAGTGCAAATACAATCTCAAACGTAATATCTCTTGATGGCATCCGAATTGATAGGTTTTGGCCATATTTCTCCATCCATCTCTGCAATTATAAGTGCTTCTCCTGTCAGTAATCGGTGAACCATGTAAGCGCCTTGCCAGTTAGGTGAGAATTTTCCTTTTGCCTCGTTCTGCTGCGGGAAGATCTGCTTCAACACCAATTTCCCCGGTGTGAATTGCCTTAGCCTAACCTGCTTGTTGAAAGACCTTGTCCTTCTATTCTAGTAGATTTGACTGTGACACATTGCGTTCATCCTTTTACCATCAATGAGAGCCAGGTTTTCATACCGGCTCTGTATCCATTCTGCATCGTTGAGCTCAGCCTATTATATGATTCTTAGGGAAGGAATCTCCACCTCGGCGGGTATAATAGCTTCAGTACCGTAGACCAGTAGATAGGGGGTTGCCCTAGTTGAAGTGCGGACTGTGGTGCGGTATCCGAGAAAAGCAAATGGTATCTTCTCATTCCATTGCTTGTAATTATCCACCATCTTCCTTAATATCTTCTTGATGTTCTTGTTGGCGGCTTCCACAGCTCCATTTATTTTGTGGCCTATATGTTGTAGAATTCCGGTGCTTGATTTTGAATGTTTCACACATGGCTTTCATCATATCACTGTTGAGATTCACAGCATTATCAGTAATGATTGACTCAAGCACTTCGAATCGAAAAACAATACGATGGCTGCTATGACCTTCTTAGTCACAGCTTTATAGGAAGCGGCTTTGACCCATTTTGTGAAATAATCTATGGCTACCAAGATGAATCAGTGTCATTTGGAAGCAGCGGGTTCAATCGGTCTGATGACATCCATGCCCTAGGTAGAGAAAGGCCAGGGTGAACTCGTTGCATTGAGTTATTGGGTGGCACCCGTATCATATCAGCATGTACCTGGCATTTGGTGGCACTTATATACATATTTGATACAGTCCGTCTCCATAGTCATCCAGAAATACCCTGCCTTTAATATCTTCTCGGCTAGAACAAACCCGTTCATATGAGGTATGTAGGTTCTAGCGTGTATTTCTTCGAGCAACCTAGATGTCTCTTTGGCATCGACACATCACAGCAATCCCAAGTCAGGAGTCCTTCTATACATAATTACTCTGCTCTGAAAGAAGTGGTTAGCCAATCTTCGAAGTATGCGCTTCTGAGTGTGTTAGCATTTCCTCGGTATTCTCTTTTCTCCAAATACTCCTTGATATCGTGAAACCATGGATTTCCATCGAATTCTTCTTCAACATGAGCACAATAAGCTGGCTACTTACTAATCTCTATCGGGATAGGATCAATAAAATTCTTGTCTGGATGTTGTATCATGGAAGATAAGGTAGCGAGTGCATCTGCAAACTCGTTCTGTATTCTCAGAACATGTTTAAATTCTATCTTTGTGAACCTCTTGATCAGATATTGCACACAATGTAGGTATGGAAATATCTTAGTGTTCTTGGTAGCCCATTCTCTGAGTACTTGATGTACTAGTAGATCTGAATCTCCGATTACCAGCAACTCTTGAATATTCATGTTGATGGCGAATCTGAGTCCCAAGATGCAAGCCTCGTATTCTGCCATATTGTTGGTGCATGGGAACTTGAGCTTGGCAGATACCGGGTAATGTTGACCGATTTCTGATACCAAAACAACTTTGTTGCCCACTCCTTTGAAGTTTGCGGCTCCGTCAAAATAATCCTCCAACCATCATATGTTTCGGCAATATCTTCCCCTACAAACGATACTTCCTCGTCGGGAAAATACGTCTTCAATGGTTTGTATTCTTCGTCTACGGGGTTCGCTTCCAGGTGATCGGCCAATGCTTGCCCCTTCACTGTCTTCTAAGTCACATAGATGATGTCGAACTCACGTTGCAATATCTTCCACTTTGCTAGCTTACCCGTAGGCATAAGTTTCTGAAAGATGTATTTCAGCGGATCCATCCTCGATATATGAGATATGTGGTGTATCCGCTGAAATAGTGCCTTAGTTTCTAGGCTATCCATGTCAAGGCACAACAGATGTGTTCCAACAAAGAGTATTGGGCTTCGTAAGGCGTGAACTTTTTACTCAAATAGTATATCACATGCTCCATTCTTCCGGTTTCATCATGTTGCCCCAGAACGCAACCAAAGGCTCCATCCAACACGGATAGGTACAACAGTAAAGGTCATCCGGGCTCCGGTGGGACCAACACGGGCAGCTTGGACAGGTATTCCTTAATTTTATCGAAATCCCTTTGACACTCTTCAGCCCAACTTGTCGCAGCATCTTTCCTCAGCATTTTGAAGATCGGCTCATATATTACCATTAATTGTGCTATAAAATAGCTAATATAATTAAGGCATCCTAAAAAGCATATCACATCTTTCTAGCTATTTGGTGGTGGCAAGTCCTGAATAGTTTTGATTGTTTTAGGGGTCTAACTCAATGCCACGGTGACTAACGATGAAACCCATCAACTTTCCAGCAGGGACTCCGAAATCACATTTTGCAGGATAGAACTTCAGATTGTATTTTCGAAGTCGGTCGAAAAACTTTCTCAGGTCTACTATGTGATCCGAACTTCTCTTAAACTTGATGATAACGTCATCCATGTACACCTATATTTCCTTGTGTATCATATCATGGAAAAGAGTAGTCATGGCCCTCATGTAGGTAGCCCCGACGTTCTTCAAACTAAACGGCATCATTTTGTAATAATATATTCCCTATGGGGTAATGAAGGATGTCTTTTCAGCGTCATCTTCATCCATCCAAATCTGGTGATATCCTGCGAAGCAATCCACAAAAGATTGGAGTTCATGCTTGGCATAGTTTTCGATCAGTATGTGTATGTTGGGCAATGGGAAATCTTCTTTAGGGCTTGCTCTGTTTAGATCTCGATAGTCAACGCACACTCTGACCTTCCCATCCTTCTTCGAAACCGGTACAATATTGGCTAACCAAGTTGGATACACGACCACCCAAAGGACCTTGCCTTTGATCTGCTTTGTAACCTCTTTCTTTATCTTTAGACTCATATCTGTCTTGTATTTCCTGCGCTTCTGCTTTATCGGTGGACACATAGGGTTGGTAGGTAGCTTGTGAGCCACTATGGATGTGCTTAATCCAGTCATGTTGTCGTAGGACCATGCAAAAATATCCTCATATTCCTTTAGAAACCTGATGCACTCTTTATTCTCTGACGGCGATAGATGAATGCTAATGCGAGTTTCTTTGACTGTTTCAGATCCCCTAAGTTAACTGCCTCAGTTTCTTCCAAATTCGACATTGGTTTGTTCTCAAAATTCTCTTCTTCTTTGATAATTTCCTCAGGTATTATATCATCTTCCCAATCTTCTGAATCACTTTCCTTATGTTGCGTTGTCTCATTACATGTCACAGTCGTAGGTTCATTAGGATATATAATAATTATGCTAAAAAGAATGTAAAAATATAATAATATATATAAATGAAAAGCAATGATGCATTAATAAAACTTAAAATAGTCAACAAGTACGACTCAATGTCTCGAGTAATTATTTTAAAACAAAACAATGAAAATGTCTTAAATGCCAAAAACAATTTTAAAAGTAAATTATGCTAGTTCTGCCAAGGCTACCCAGGTGCTCGGCGAGCCCGGGATGGTGCAGCCGTCCAGTTCCTGAGAACATCTCCTTCTCCCACTGTCCGAATGGTAAGGTCTTCCTCCTCATCCTCCAAGATTGCACTGCATTCCATATTTTCTTCGTCCAAAAACAACTTCCTCATACCGGCCAAAACCTCATCTTCCTAAGATCCCCATATCACATTAGTTTGGCAGAATGTCTGGTGCAACGGTGGTATCCCTTGAAGCTTTGGACCAAGATCCTTGCCTGGTTCATACCCCCAACAACATCAGTATGCTTTCTATCTTGTTGCTCCACCATCGCCCCTTCTCGATTGTGTTTATTCACTCAATATTGTGGTATGTTTCTCCTCCCAATTTCCTCTTGTTCTCGATAGTTAGCACAGTCTGGTTGGTGTAGATAGGGTTACTTCCATCTCCATGAATAATCACCTCTTGATGATTCCGCTCGAACTTCACAGCCTGGTGCAAGGCAGAAGCGACTGCCCCAGCTGCGTGTATCCATGGTCGTCCCAGTAACAAGTTATGGGTGGCGAATATATCTAGCACCTGGAATTCAACGTCGAAGTAGGTTGGGCCTATCTGCAGATCAAGGTTGATTTCTCTGATAGTGTCTCTCTGAGACCCATCAAATGCCTTCGCAGTTCATACTTCCCATTTGTATCTTATGCAGGCCTATACCCAGTCTTTTGAAAGTAGTCAGTGGGCATATGTTCAGACTCGAACCTCCATCTATCAGAACCCTAGCAACGAACTGGACTTCATATTTCACAGTGATGTGTAGTGCTTTTATGTGACTCAACCCCTCCGGCGGTAGCTCGTCTTCATGGAAAATATTCTTGTGACTCTCCAGTATTTTCCCTACCATATTCGCCATTTCCCCACTAGTGATACCGGTAGGCATATAAGCTTCACTTAACACCTTCATCAAGGCATTATTGTGCGCATCTGAGTTTTGAAACAGTGATAAGATAGATATCTGGGCGGAGGTCTTGTTTAAGTGATCATCAACAGAGTATTCCCTCACCTGTACCTTTCTCCAAAGATCATCGGTGCATGTCTCCATGATAGGTGGCTTCGATGCGGTCTCTTTACTTGTTCCTCCAAGATTTTCAGGTGTTTAAACTCTGTAGGTTCTGGTCATTCCTTGTGCAACACCTGTCTCTTCCATCTTGGCTTTTTCCTTTTCTCCTTGCCTCTGCCATATAATCCCACGGGACAGCATCAGACTTATAAGCCGGTGTTGGAGCTACCATCACAGTGAAGGGTGTAGCGACCTCAACCTCGAATGGTGCTTGGGTTTGCACCACAATCGGCGATAGGGTGACAGGAGATGTTTTGGTAGTATCCCCCTCTTGGATAAGTCCGATGGATCCTTATGGATCCTATTCTTTATCAATTTCTATCACATCCACCCCCTCGCCCCCATGATCAGGAAGAGGGTTATTGTGGATATTCGGCGCGAACTCTTGCATGTATAAATTTGGTGTCAGCCAGTGTCTGGATCTTGTCTTTTAACATGCGGCATTCCGCGATAGGATGACCCTTCATGCTTGAATGGTAGGCACAAGTCTTGTTGGGGTTAACCCGCTGGGAAGGATTTTCAATAGCAACAATAGGAATGGGAGTGACATAACCAGCGGTGTTCAGTCTCTCATATAGTTGGGCTATGGGTTCGGTGATAGGGGTGTATTGTTTGGGAGTTCTGCGGTCAAAGTTTGGTCATGGCTTTGGGTAGTTTTGGCGGGCGGGAGGAGGTGAATGGTAATATGCAGGTTGGGTATTATAGGTATGGTAAGTAGTGGTAGGGTATTGGTATTTTGGAGGTGAGGGTTAATACGTGGGTGGAGGTATTTGATAGGTAAGGGGAGACTTAGGGCCCTGGGCTACCATCACGGCACCCACTTCCTTCTTCTTCGAGATACCTCCTGACTGCAAAGCTTTGTTGGTGGCTTGCATTGCCTCAAAGTTGGTCACCATACTGCTCTTTATTCCTTCTTCTATCCTTTCTACCAACTTGATGATATCGGAGAACTTGTGATTTTCTATAACTATCAATCTTTCGTAATACTGTGGATCTTGAGCTCTGACAAAGAACTTATTCATTTTCTCTTCTTCTAGTGGAGACCTCACCTTGGCAGCCTCTCATCTCCAGTGAGTAGCATACTCGCGGAAGGTTTCTGTTGGCTTCTTCTTGAGGTTCTAGATATAGATAATGTCTAGCACATTTTCTGTGTT
>AWOL01S0130355.1:6751-32844 GCA_000715115.1 Nicotiana otophora
AATAGCCACATTTGGGCATGACTTGAGTACATTAGCTTTTAGGCAAATCTATTTTCGAAGTCAATTCGGAATAGTTAAATCAAAGCTCATTCCATAGCCTTTCTCACATCATTTCATTTCATTGGCACCACTGGCCATAAGTATAACTTTCATTCTTGGCACGGTGGCCACAATTTATATCACCAACTCACTTCTTTCACTTTCGAGCATCTTTATACATTATCAACAACAAGGCATTTCCAATCAAGACTTTAGGTATACGTATAAGCAATTAAGGGTCTTAAACATATCGAGTTTTTCTCACATAATGTGGTATACTAGCTTTCATTTGAAACATGACTCAAAGCCATAACATTTTAATACGCAACCCATACTTTGAAACTTATGGGAACATTATGAAATTCGATTCTAAGAGAGAGTTTAGCCAACATACCTCACTTTGAGCTTTCCTTAAATTACTACAACATTTCGAAAATTCTAGTAATCCCAATCTATTTTGAGACATAACAAAATTGAAAACAAATTAGGAAGATATTCATGGTTTTAGCTCATTTGAGCATTTTATCAAACACTAGGTGTGCAAATTTGGCTACAAGGTTCTTCTACAAGATTTTATTATTAGTACAAACAGGTATAAATAATACTCTTACACCCAAGAAACATACTCTCTACCATCTATCTTTTACCCCAAACTCAAAATTAAAGACTAGGGTATGGAACCTTACCTCTTAGATGAAGATCCTGTGATTAGATTCCTTGATTCTTGGAGATTGGTGCTAGATTGGATGATTAGATTGTTAGGTTTACTTCTTCTCTCTGTAAAATGCTCTTACGTCTCTCTAAAGTATCAGGTTTTAGCTTAAGAAATAACTTAACCCCTCTCGCTACCTGGCCTTGGGGGTATTAAATTAGCTCTTACGTGCGCGGCCACGCACCCGGGCAAGTGTCCACGCATCTTGCCGCGCACCTGAGGCAGAAACTCTTAAATATGCGCGGCCGCGCATCTGGGCGTGCATATGACACTGGTTCAGTACAATGGCCATAACATTCTGTAGAAATATCCAAATGATGAACCGTTTAATGCGTTGGAAACGAGACACAAAGGGCTTTAATTCGATAGGTAGATCACCACCTAAGTCATGTCTATTTATTACAAGTCGGGTCATGTGCCAATTGAAATATCCTTTCCACTTAATATATCCAACTTATTACACACAAGTTCTTCCCATTCACAAAACTACTTAGTATGTTCCAACACACCTTAAACATACATTATAAATTCAAAATTATGTGGCTCTATCCCATAGGTCTCCTTTAATACTCAAACACGTTATTCCCAAATACCGTTGGCGCACCTTAAAATCTTAAATCATTAGGAAAATTTTACGGGGCCTTACATTCTCCCACACTTAGGATCATTCATCCTCGAATGACAAGTAGATTCTATGCCCACACACTTAACATAACTCGTTTCTTCTTCCGCAAATCTTAAGCTCCCAAATTTGACTAGCTCCGAAATTTTGTTTTTGGAAATTTCGGTAGAGTCTCCTCTGTAATTGGGCCTAACCACCTGCCAGAGGACCACCAAAACAACTCCTAACAACACATCCACATCTCAACAAAGTATCACAATATATATATCAACAACATGGATCTCAACATTAAGGGCATTATATTAACAAGGGTGATATCTGGACATGAGCTGCACATATTTAAATCATAACACATATAAAGTGCCTTTCGATTCACAATCATTTGCCTATACACTCAAGTGAGGACATTTTATTTCCTTAACACTTTTGGACCTCAAGGTGGGCTCCTCGACTTATAGACCACATCATAACACATTAACAGAGGCAATCTCAACTCTCGGACTTATCTAACAAGGATGGCAAATAGATACCCCTCATAATCCAATTATCCATTAACTTCACATTCACTAGCTTTCACCGGAACGATAGACAAAGGATTTATAATTACCTTCATAGACGTAGACACACGATATACCGGGTACACGGAGGGCAATAATAGGGGAAACATCATACTCATAGTTTGGCCTATTTCCTTTAAGATTTCATAAGGCCTAATGTGACTACACATACTTTACCTTCCTTAACAATTCACATAGCATCCTCATGGAGAAATATTGAGAATAACCCGTTCACTTTCTTTAACTCTAAATCTCTACGCCGAACACCCAAACTAAACCTTTGGTGACCTTCAACAATTAGTCTAAGATGTGCTAGCCTGAATATGACCATAGAATTTCCTATCCAATATATTTGATCACAGGATGGTACTTCTTCTTTGACATGTGACATATGGGAGGCATAATCGGAAGGATAAAGTCATTAGCGCCAGTTATTTTTGAAAGACTATTATTCATGAAAATGACAACAACAATTGTTTCATTTCATATGTGCCTTGTTTGGCAATAGTAGGCCTCAAAGAGAAATAGCCAAGTACGTGACACCAGTCGTCTCCTGGAGTGTAGGGAAAATCAGTTTAACTTGAAATGAGAATATTTTGGCACCCTGAATGTGATATGGGTTTCAAAATGCATGAAATTGCATTACACTCTTAACATTGACACAAGGAATCTATGTCACAAGACCATAGGGATGAAAAAGAAGTTGCACACTGGTGAGATCATTATCATTCTCACAACTTAACCTTTGCCAATAGTTGATCCTATATGAGAGGACTAGAGATACGATGAATTTGTCTTTCAAATCAATATATTCATAATATGTGCTCTTATATTACTAAACAGTGAAAATGATTCATTATAATATTCACAAAGGAGTAAAGTGATTGTTCAAACCATATGAGTCACGTGCACAGGAGAAAGAGACTAGCTCAAGAAAGATCTCGACACTAGGCTGCCTTACATTGGATTTGATACCACATAAGTAAACTTAATAACCGTGCATGCATAAGCACAAGTGATCAGATGTTATCCATTCGAATCAAAAGGTTCTGTAAAATTTCATCAGGTATAATCCCTTGTTGAGAATTTAGGGAAGCAAGTGGGAAATATTAACATAGGGTTATAACTCATTCCAAGGAAATCATTATAGAACTCAATTCCTGAAGAGGTTGTAAATAAGAGAATTTTGTTCAAGAGGCTTCACGAATAATGCGTCTCGTTCAAATAGTAGGTATATGCAATGTTTTGTGATTCAACGTCTTGTTAATACCGTGTTTATGAAGGATCTTCAAAATGGATGTACCTATACAACAAGGAAAAATTATTCCTGTTCATAATGATATACTAAGGAGTGACTTACTTGATGACTTTAGGTTGACGGGGCAGTGCCTTAACTGATGCCCTTCGACTCCACATCCATAACATTCATTGGTACCATAGTGACATACCCCTGAATGACATCTCCTACACTTCATACAACGAGGACGAGGTCTGTTAAACTGACTTGCCCCACTGACTTGATATTTACCCTTTTTACATACATCATAATCATTCCCCTATTCTTCATCCAGGACCCCGTGATGGGATTAACAATCTTTGCAACAGCTCGTTATATGGACTTTTGGAATTGCCCAAATCTACCACCCCTAACAAGCTTCTGAGCATACTCACAACATGACGCAAAATGTTCCCGCCCGCATATCGGGCAGACCGGGATGGGTATACCCAACCTAAGGGCGTTTTTTCTTATTGTGCTCCTTCTTTCCACAACCATAACATGCTCCAAGAATCATCCAACATAAACTCGAGTGGCTCTTCTTTCATATCAAACATTCAGGCTCATTGATGCCAATAATCCTCTTTCATTTCTTAGGTGCTCTCACCACATATTCCTGTGGTGCCGTAACATTAATAGGAACAACGACACTTTCCCTAGCAACTGGTTCTTTCAATACCTCCTCGCTTCCTCGAACCCGTGGGTTACTCATATGGAAAATAAGACATGACGAGGAATTTAGTTTCCTACCTTGAGCTCTATCGTACGATCTGGAGTATCAAAGAAGTGTGAAATTCCTAAATGTCCAAGTAGCCTCCTCATTATAGATGTTGTCGACAACACACTGATAAAAATGACTCTACTAGACACGGCTCTGAGACATCCCAGGACACTTTAAAACCTTAGGCTCTAATACCAAGTTTGTCACGCCCAACACTCGGAGAGCACGACCAACGCTCAACCGAGTGAACCTGGCCGAGAAGCCTGTTAGATTTCCTTCTACCCAAACTCATCCATGAATAAAGAGGAGATGCACTCTATTAATCAAACATTGAAAAGATTTCATTAGCAACTCCCATTTCATTTCCATTAGCAACTTCATTCATAATTTCCAAAATATTACGAGTTTATAGGATTAATGAAAAACATGATTTCCAAATACAAACATTTCTAATTCAATTCCCCACATTAAATACCACCCACAACTTGTCTACGGAGCCTCTAAGTACAACATAAGAGAAATATGGAAATGCCGGCAACAAGGCCCCGGCTATACCTCAACCACAAAGTACAAGAAAAATAAAAGATGCATGACCCCGAAATAAAGTTGGGCTCACCAAGTCAGTTGAAGAGAGTGTACCGCTATCACTGATCAATACCGCCTGCGGTAGAACCACCTGTATCCATTAAACATGTAGCGCCCACGGCAAAAGGGACGTTAGTAGCATCGAATAACACTAGTATGTTTAGCTAAAAGTCCTCTTTCAAAATAGAATGCCCATATAAGAAAAGGCAACACATAGAAACAACAATTCACAATCAACAATATCCAAATGTCCAGTTAAAACATAATAATTTTCAAAATACGAACTTCATATACAACTTTTGGTTGGGAGATCATTAGCACCGATATACCACTGTTCACAATACCATCGTTCACAATACCAATGTTTACAATACCAATGTTCACAATACCAATACCACCATACTTTTAGCACAGAGGCCATCTTATTAGAGACATCAACCACAATCACTCTCAATAACAATACCACTGTACTTTTAGCACAAAGTCCGATCACGACCCGATCGGCTAGGCCATCTCATTAGAGACATCAACCACAATCACAAATTCAATTACAAATTCTAGCACAATCACCACCATGTGTGAGACACGGTGACCGATCATGACCCGATCGGCTAGGCCGTCTTATTCGAGACATCAACCAAAATCACAATTACAATTACAATTTCCACCACAATCACCACCATGTGTGCGACATGGTGTCCGATCACCACCCGATCGGCTAGGCCATCTTACCACAATACCATGTGGATCTACATCATCGTTTTCTATGAATCATCTCATCTCAATTAAGGGGAATAATTTTATCACATCAATCTCATCCAAAATAAGGGGAATAATTACAATCCATTCCTACACCGACACATGTAGTTTCGTGGTTAGGTAGTTTGAACCTACCCTTCCTCGGTGACTATCGATACTCCCAAAAATATTTTTTATTTGCTTACAAAGGAAACAACAATACAAATGCATTTACCTCATAACCTTTCATACCGTATATAGCCTCATTGGCACTTTCAACACTTTCAACATCATTATTTCATTGGCTCTCTTGGCCATACATATGATTCTTCATTCTTGGCACAATTGCCGTATTTAATATTCCACACTTTCATTTATTCCCTTTCATGGATCATCAGCATAAATATCAACAATTAGAATATTCTGGAAATCACAACTTTAGGTTCATTAGTAATGAAGGCTTTAAACACAATGGATTTCTTTCCAAGAAAATGTCACTCCCTAACCTCGGGAAGCGCGACCGTCTCTAAATTGAGTGAACCCGGTTGAGCAAGCCTGTCAGATACTTTCTACCCAACTCACCCATGATCAAGAAAAGACATGATATCATTAATTAAATAGTAGAAAGTTCATACATACAACATTAAACCGTTTAATTAGTTACTACACTATTAAGTCTCAAAATACACAACATAACTTGTTTGACTTTTCTAACACCCATGTACAACCCGCACAGTGTCTACAGAGCTTCTAAAAGATACAAAAGAGTATCTGATAGTGCCGGCAACAAGGCCCCAACTATACCTTGAGATGTGATAATAATATGAACAAAGATACAAAACGTGACCTCAGGATGAAGTGGGGCTCACCAAGTCTGCTGGGAAGAGGATGTGCCACTATCATTGATCAACACTGCCTACTATGTAACCACCTACATCTAATTAAAGATGCAGCGCCCCCGGCAAAAGGGACGTTTGTACCGTCGAATACCACTAGTATGTATAGCTAAACACCATCTTAATAGAATGAATAATAATATAAGAGGAATAGTCAAGAATTCAATAAGAGCTTCAAATAATATTACAATATCAAGTTAAAGATCACATAAGGTTTCAAGTCAATTTCCATGTTATTAGGTTGGGTGATCTTTAGAGCTGATATACCCTAATTCACAATGCCACCGTATTCTTACACGGAGTCTGATCACGACCTGATCGGGAAGGTTGTCGCATTTGAGACATCAACCATAACCACAATTTTGTCATAATTTCCAGCGCAGTACCACCATGTGTGCGGCATGGCATCCGATCATAGCCCGATTGGCTAGGCTGTCTCACCTGAGACATTACCTTTTTCAGTTTGTAATTTCCAGCACAGTTACCACCATGAGTGTAGCATGGCATCCGATCATGGCCCGATCGTCTAGGCCGTCTTACCCAAGACATTACCTTTTAGATCAATCCTCTCACATCATACTTCTTTCATATACTTTCGATTCATTGGCACTAGTGGCCAAAATTTTAAAGTCATTCATGGCTCTTGGCCGTATTTCATAATTCCTGTTCCCTTTTCCACATTCAAACATCATTATCATTATCAACAATAATAAGGTTTCCTATTCAAGATATTAAATTCAAATATGAACAACTTGGGAATCTTAGACACATAGAGGCTTTTCATACAAATTAGCATAACAACCTTTATTCGATCTTGACATGAAGTCTTAACATTTCTAACACATATTCCACATTTTGAACACATCCTTAAATGGCAAGATGACATGATGAAGCATTTAGAATAAACATTGAACATACATTCTCCAACACCAACACTTTAGGAATAGCCAATTCTATAATGGTCAAGGACTTACACCAATTACATGAACACCGTGGGATTCGATTCTAAGAAGAAGGGGGTTTAGCCAACATACCTCAATTGAGCTTCTCAAACTCTAAAATGATCCGAAATTATTAGAAACTTAAATCTATTTTAGAAATTTAACAAGTTGGACCAAAATTAGGAAGATGATCATGATTCTAGCTCACTTGAGCATATTATAAAACACTAGGTGTACATTAAGGTTTCAAGGCCCTTTTGTGAAAGATTCCACCATTTACCCACCCATTATCTACCATATTTAGCTCACAACCTTCCCACATACTTCAAGAATATATGCATGCAAGACAACAACCCCCACACCCAATAATTGTCTCTCTAATTATCCCATTTATTTGTAAATTTTCGAAATTGAGAGCTAGGACACAGATTCTTACCTTTAGAATGAAGACTTTCTTGTTAATCCTCAATGATTGAGCAAGAATTAATGGGTAATAGGTTGAAGGTTGCTCCCCCACTCTAAGAACTCTCTCTCTCTAAAATATCATAAATGTGCTCAGAATGAGCTATGGCTTGTGTTTTAACAAAATAGGGTCGGGTTTAAAAACTCCAAAAATAAAGCTCCGGAACAGGTTATGCGGACGATATGCGGACCACATAACCATTCAACTATCACGACCTAGCCTCGGGAATCACAACCAGAAATGGAGTAAAATAATTGGTAATCGAAACACAAGTTAAAATCATAAACATGTAACATATCATTTATTCTTGAAATACATTTCCCCAAAAAGGGCAATACACCATTTCAACTCCTGAATATATAAAAGTTCAAAATACATTGGAAATATTTACAAAGCATGTCATTAGATAAAATAGCCACATTTGGGCATGACTTGAGTACATAAGCTTTTAGGCAAATCTATTTTCGAAGTAAATTCGAAATAGTTAAATCAAAGCTCATTTCATAACCTTTCTCACATCATTTCATTTCATTAGCACCATTGGCCACAAGTATAACTTTCATTCTTGGCAAGGTGGCCACAATTTATATCACCAACTCATTTCTTTCACTTTCGAGCATCTTTATACATTATAAACAACAAGGCATTTCCAATCAAGACTTTAGGTACACATATGAGCAATTAAGGGTCTTAAACATATCGAGTTTTTCTCACACAATTTGGCATACTAGCTTTCATTTGAAACACGACTCAAAGCCATAACATTTTAATACGCAACCCATACTTTGAAACTTACGGGAACATTATGGAATTCGATTCTAAGAGAGAAAGTTTAGCCAACATACCTCACTTTGAGATTTCCTTAAATTACTACAATGTTCCGAAAATTCTAGCAATCCCAATCTATTTTGAGACATAACAAAATTGAACACAAATTAGGAAGATATTCATGGTTTTAGCTCATTTGAGCATTTTATCAAACATTAGGTGTGCAAATTTGGCTACAAGGTTCTTCTACAAGATCTCCATAACTCCTCAACCCAATATTTACTTATTTTAGCTCATAAATCTTCCCACAAACCTTATTAGTACAAGCATGTATAAATAATACTCTTACACCCAAGAATCATACTTCCCATCACCCAACTTTTACCCCAAACTCGAAATTAAAGACTAGGGTATGGAACCTTACCTCTTTGATAAAGATCTTGTGATTAGCTTCCTTGATTCTTGGAGATTGGTGCAAGATTGGATGATTAGAATGTTAGGTTTACTCTTTCTCTCTCTAAACTGCTCTTACATCTCTCTAAAATATTAGGTTTTAGCTCAAGAAATGACTTAACCCCTCTCTCTACCCACCCTTGGGGGTATTAAATGAGCTCTTATGTGCGCGGCCACGCATCTGGGCAAGTGGCCGCGCACCTGAGGTAGAAACTCTCAAATATGCGCGACCACTCATTTGGGCGTGCATATGACACAGGTCCAGTAAATTGGCCATAACTTTTTGTAGCAATTTTGATGCGTTGGAAACGATACGCAAAGGGATTTAATTTGATAGGTAGATCATCACCTAAGTTAGTATATTGCGGGAGTTCTATTCGTTTGAAGTAGGGTCTTGTACCAATTGAAATATCCTTTCCATTTAATGTATCCAACTTGTTCCATACAAGTTCTTGCCATTCACAAAACTCCTTAGTATGTTCCAACATACCTTAACATACATTATCAATCAAAAATTATTTTTCTCTATCCCATAGGTCTCTTTTAACACTGAAATACGTTATTCCCAATTACCGTTGGCGCACTTTAAAATCATAAATCATTAGGAAATATTTACGCGGCCTTACAGTTTGGGTGTCCGACATAGAGATTTGGAGTTGAAGGAAGTGAACAGGTTATTCTCACGATTTTCTTCATGAAGATATTATGAGAATTGTTAATAAAGGTAAAGTAGGTGTAGTGCACATTAGGCCTTGTGGAATCTTGAAAGAAATAGGCCAAACTACGAGTATTATGTTTCCCCATTGTTGTCCTCTATGCACCCGGTGCTTCATGTGTCTATGTCAAAGAGGGTAATTGGAAGACCTTTTGTCTATAGTTCAGGTGAAAGCTATTTGTTACACCCCATATTTTCGTACGTGAAAGTATGCCATAAAAAAATTGATGAATGCTTAGAAATGAGATATTACATCCCGCATTTTTGTACGATAAAATTTCGTCGTAAGTTAATCTACGTGAATTCGGGAATGATGTTATTTTGAAATTATAAGCATTATACTATTTCAAACAAGTGATGTGTAACTTCGTGAAGTTGAGAGGGTAAGTAAATCGAAGAAAATGAATTTCGACGAAGTTTGACAGTTTGGGATAAAATACGGCCCGAGCTAAAATACCCGGTATTTATGGACTAGTACCATACAAGGTACCATATGGCCATGATAGTAAGGTGTATAAAGTGAGTAGTATTATAAGTAGTTTGAGATAATTCTTAATTATGTGGGCAATTGGTTAATTATTGGATTTGGGGATAAATATTTAAGAGAGATTTGTTGGATAATTATAAGGAGGGCAACATCCACGTGCGATTTTGGAAAGTTGGCAGCAAGTTGCCATCTATTCAGATGCTTAAGGAGGTGGTGACTTATTTAGAGGTGTTTGTGGCTTAATCACCACATAAGTGGGGCCCACACCCCCTAAAATTAAAAGCACCCCTCTAAATCACTTAAGGGATATACATATATATCTAATTAAAAGAAGAATGCTTCAGCAAAACTCATATAGGTGAAAGCAACGTGATTTACTTCATTCTATTGCAAATATTCATTCTCTTTTGGTGGGAGGTCCTTTCTCTATGAGTAGTTCAGAAGATGCTGATGATACTTTCTCTAATAAACACAAAAGATTTTGAAGACCAAGATAGACGGAGC
This sequence comes from Nicotiana otophora, assembly GCA_000715115.1. Taxonomy (NCBI): domain Eukaryota; kingdom Viridiplantae; phylum Streptophyta; class Magnoliopsida; order Solanales; family Solanaceae; genus Nicotiana; species Nicotiana otophora. The sequence goes on from AWOL01S0130355.1 coordinate 17,229, forward strand.
ACGGTACAATCTTTCTCAAGAATATCATATGAATTTTTCCCTACTTCGATCTGCCGTTGTGTGTTTTGTCGCAATTGACGTGTGATAGAGTGATTGTCAAGAGAATTGGCTCAGGTATGTTAAGGCTATCCCTTCTTTATGTTTGGCATGATCTATGCGACACGAGCGAAACAAGCAAATACACAATTTCCATAAATGACTATTCATAGAAATATTAGGGGTTTCTATATTCTTGATTCCCCATGTGGATTATTATTATATCTTCTATTCATGGGTCCCAGAAAAATACGTATTTGATAAAGTCTATCCGACAGGCTTATTATTTTTATGACATTCCGAGAAATCTTATTAATCAGAGGTGTAATGGTCTTATGACACTCCAAAAGATTTTATTGATGTACTTATCATGCATTGCATTCATTTACATTGGCCCATGACTAGATGGTGTTATATACGCGTATATATGTATATACATGTATATGGGATATGAAAAGAGGTTACGGCGTTATATACGTACCACCACCTGATCAGCTGGTATACGTTGATGATTTTCCCACAGTGGCCGAAATGATATGATGGGATGCCCTCAGAGGCTTGATGGTGTTATGAACGCATATACCTATGCATGGTATGACATTTATATGCATATGCATGACATTATAAAAATGAAATGATTCACAGAGCTATGCAGACGAACATGTCGAGTCTTTTACTCCATCTTTCTCTCATGTGTATTACTTACTGATTTTTATTTCTTACATACTCGGTACATTATTTGTACTAATGTCCATTTTTCCTGGGGACACTGTGTTTCATGCCCGCAGGTCTTGATATAGAGGCCGAGAGTCCTCCAAGTACGCTATCAGCTCAACATAAGATGTTGGTGCGCTCCATTTGCTCCGGAGTTGCTTGTTTGGTCAGTAAGATTTAGATGTGCATTGTTTGGTATGGCGAGGCTCTGTCCCGACCTTTATGACAATTATGTATTCTTAGAGGCTTTTATATAGATGTCATGTACATAAAATATTGAATGGCCTTGTAGGACTATGTTCAGTGTACGAGTGGCTATTTTGGTCTTAGAGACCTATATGTCTTATGTATAAGTTGGTATTACATGTTGTATTCTACTTATCTCACGGCAACCTCTCCAGCTCAGTTATCTATGATAGTATGATACGAAAAGATATATTATATTGGTACTCGGTTGAGTAAGGTACCAGGTGCCCGTTGCGGCCCATCAGTTTTGGTCGTGACAAAAGTGGTATCAGAGCAGTTCTGTCCTAGGGAGTCTACAAGCCGTGTCTAATAGAGTCTTGTTTATGGGTGTGTTGTGCACCACACTTATAAACATGAGGCTACAGGGCATTTAGGATTTTCACTCTTTCTTCTTACTTTAGATCGTGTGGTAGAGCTCAATTGTAAGAACTCAATTTCCTAAACTCTATCTTATTCGTAATACAATGATGCCTACATTCAGAAAGACGGTCGATAAGAGATATAGCTGTGGAAGTGTTGAGTGAGAAGAACTTTATTTTGCATCATGCTCATGATAAGTAAATGTGAGGTCTTCAGCAGACCATGCATGTACTAGAAGGTGTAAGGTTGTTGATAAGGAGTATTAAGGCAAGAATACTTATCAGTAAAAAGGAATAACAGAATCGGAAGGTGGACATAAGTTTCAGCAAGTAAAAGAAGCAAGGTGAAGAAGGGTACGAGGTACCCAGTTAATAAAGATTATCATTATTTACCATTCAGGAAGGGACATATAAGCATTTTGAGTTACCTTCAATGGTAGCAGAGGTATGTACAATTGGCCACACCCATCTCATTTATGCCTCATGGAAGCTAATAGAAGTGTTATAAAGGAAGGACGGATATCAGGATCCGACTGATGTTAGAGTGATCCAAAAAGGGTAGATGGAATGTTTACGTTAGTTGACATTTCCGAAGGATATTCCAAATGTGCTAATAGATCTCTTTGTGAGACACCCAGACGGTGAACTCTAAAATAGTATAGCTAGATATGAGTACTACAAAGATAGGCACTGGAAGCCTTGAAGGGATAAATATTACCTTAGTGTGGCTCCCGTCCCTAGTAGAGAAAGAATGTTAGGTAATTCGAAGAGCCAATGGATTGAGCAAGGGGAGCTAAAAGCAAAAGAATGTCTTGTTCGAGTTTTCAGAATAAAGTAATAGACATAGATATTAGCGGGAAATAAGAAGGGAGTTAATGAAGCATTATGAGTAAGATGTGATACATGGAAGACAACGGTAGGTCAAAACCAATGACAGTATTATAGAGTCTATAGTCAAGTGAAGGAAAATACGAAAGGTGACAGGCATTGAGACGACAAAAGAGTATAGGCCATAAAGTCATATCCTCATTTTGAGAAATAAGTTCGTGGCGCTAACGTGATTACCGGAAGAAAATGTTATATCCCTAAGTAATAGAAATCAATATGCACTGGTGAACAAGATAAACTAAACATGAATTAAGGACTGAGTGATTTGATGATGGTCGGCATCATGAGAACTTTATATTGCATTCCGGCGATAATAGAATGGACCATAGAAGAAGATTCATGAGAAATTCAGAGAATGGTTATTCAGGAAGACGCTTCCCTAAAACAAGTAATGTGAGCAAAGTTAATCTTAAGGGACTGTATGTGCCAGTTACACTAAGTGTCACCATCGCGAGTAAGAAATTTTGTTATCCTTTGTACAGAAGGATTACCGCAAGGCGAGTAAGGATCATCGATGATGTGAAAAATGCCAAAGATGAGAAGGTAAAATATCTATACGTAGATCATCATAGCACTATATCTTAGTGCTCCCTAAAAGGGAGGAATAAGGAGTTACGTGGCATTAAGTCAGAATTAAGTAATTCTAGTAACTATGGAATGGTAAAGGAAGAGTGCGGCAAAAATGAAAAGGGGATGAGATTGCACTTATTCAAATCCTACAAATGTGCTACGATTCTAGAATAGTATGCAAGCACGATGTCAAGGAGAGGAACTAAGGGTTCCTGCCTGAGATGTTATTGATAGATAAGGAGAACGTGCGAGACGTATGCTAAGATAAAGGAGATAACCCAAGAAGATTACGCGGAATATAGATATGAGAATGGACCAACGAATAATTAGAAGTTGATTCAGGAAGAGTCTAGTTATGGCTAGACAAGAGGATATAAATAAATCAACAGATCGTGCAAGATAAATGTATTGAACCCCAGCATTGGGAATTCGGTCTCGCAGATACGAGATCGCAATTATTGAAAACAATATTCAGATAGGAGTGGGGTAACTAAAGGTACCGTATGAGTGTTACGGAAATAAAAAAGAGTACCTTTGGGAACACAGTCAAAAAAATCAGTTCAGGAGCAACCCTACAAGCCCAAGGGCATGGAGGTAAGTAACTACGGATAATTATAGGCGAGGAAGGACATCAAAAATTCCATCAGGTATACGATGTGATAAGCTCTAAGCTTTACAGGAGTCAGAGGATCTTCCCTAAGTACTATAATGAAAGACTAGCTGAGGGAATAAGGAAGAGAGCTTCAACCTAAGCACAGTGACCTAAAAAGGAAATGGTCTTATAACAACAGTCTCACTACAAAATTGTATGCACTCCAAAAGAAAGTGGCACCTACCATGGCTAATGAACGGGGAGTAAAATTAAAAGTAATATTCGAGATCATATGAGTTGCAAGAAAACTCCGGCATGCGTGGAAACTAAGATAAGCTAAGTATGCACGCAACAAGGGGGCAGAAAGACCAGGAAAAGTAATAGCTTACGTTTAAAGAAAGCTGAGAAGGAACAAAAGGAATTATTCAACCAATGATCCAAAGATAGTTACGCTATGAATGCACTTAAGAGTTTAGAGTATTATCCATGCATCATATATGCTGACAATCATATAGCCGTAGAAGATTTCGGTATAAGTTAAAAGAAAGAATTGAGCCCAGGTCATAGATAAATGATTGAATTATTAGAAGATTGTATCATGGATATTCCATAGCGTCCATGAAGGGCTAAAGTAATAACTAATACCAAGAGCCACAAATCGGAAGACAGCTTAAGCTTACATAAAGGTTGGTCGGAGGGAAGAGGAAACTAAGAGTTGCATCAACTAAGTAAATCAAGAGTTTGATTATTGGACCCAGAAAATTATAGAAATCGTGATTGAGGACACTGCAGAATCACTCTTAATATCAGAGGTACAATAGAGATAGTACAGTAGCCATATTCTATAACAGCTCTACGATAAAGCCATTTAGAAGAGCCAAGCCTCATAAGAAGTCAGTATGAAGCTCCCACCGGATTGTGTATGCACCAAAGGTGTAAGTATTATAATGGAGCTTCAAGTTGTAGATGTGAATTGTACCTGTGTTAAAGCAAGGTCATGAAAGAGATAGAAGACGTGATGCGAGATTTTAAGGTAAGTAAGGTAAAGGTGAACAACGTATGAGATATTCAAATGCAGAAGGTTGCGAATAATCCATACTACGGATAGAAGGTTAGAAGCGCTGGGATTCAGTATCCAAGAATGGTAGCGGCGTCGTCAGTGGCATATCTCCTAACCTATGGTTTCTAAGTATCGATAGGTCTAATTAAGAGATTAAAGAAGAGTGAGAGATGATGTGATGTCTCGCTTGATGTTCCAGGATGACATAAAGAAATCTATGGTTCAAGCAAGTTGAAGGAAGGTTGGGAGTAGTATAAATAGATACGTATAGGTCGGAAGCTAAAGTATAGTAAAGCGACAAGGTTTTAGGAAGGCAGGAGTAAGGATAAGAAAGGGCGAGTGAGAAGGTGACGAGAATGGATAAGTCCTCAGGATTAAGCCCATGAAAACAAAGGAGCTAATGGTCTCTCTAAGTTATACAAAGCTTAGTATAGCCTGAGTGAACTCAAAGGAGTCTGAGACTAGTAGCATTTAGAAGAGATGGAATGTTTCCCTGGTAGTAGAATGAGGGTGTAATTGTGATAAATGAAGTATGACGTTTGGGACTTCGATTGAGTAATGATTTCATAAATTGTACATGATTAAAATACTCACGTGAGGAAAATCACATTGGGATGCTATGAAATACGGTTATGGAAATATAGTATCGTATCACCCCCAGGTTCGGGGCGTGATATATAATCACTTCAAATGTTTCTCGATGCAACATGGGCCCTAATGATTACGTAAGAAGTTTCAAGTTATCAGTGGTAAATTATAGATCAATATTGAGGTGAATCAACAATTTATGGACAAAAGTCACAAAGTATGAGATGATATTAGGCCATCAGTCTTAAGATGAATAATAATGAACTATGCGTTAAAGGACTCAGATTTATACCTATAGGATAAGCAAAGAGAGTAACCTGGAGTTTGGTAGCAGACCTCAGTAATGATGAATCGAAGTAAGAGTTATGATACAGTATGACCTACCTAGATGCAGTAAAGTCATACAAATGGATAACCGGGTCTATGAAATAAGATATAACAATATTCGCAAGTTCAATAAAGTATCGAGTGAAGAAATTCATTGTACTTATAGATGCCCAGAGGGACATCTTATTAAGCTCTGTATATGTTCACAAAATGAGGCCTAGGGATTGGCTAAAAGCTGGAGGAAAAAGGAGAGAAGAGTCGCATAGGCGCACTTACAAAGTCAGAGTCGTACATGCTGCATGATAAAAGATAGCAACAATTACAAGACTGGAATGATTCCGACCACGAGTCGTGGTGTGAGAAAGAGGAAAAAAGGGGAGGGGGAGGGGGATGCCTGGCATTTGGGATTCATTCACAGAACAATTGCTTAGATGGCAAGAGGAGTACTAAAGTATTCGCAAGAGCTATGGGTTATGAGAATGATAAGAGCATCAGTCAACATTCGAGGAAGAATGTTCCAAAGGGGGGAATGATGTTATACCCCATATTTTCGTACGTGAAAGTACGCCATAAAAAAATTGATGAAAGCTCGGAAATGAGATGTTACATCCTGTATTTTTGTACGTTAAAATTTCGTCGTAAGTTAATCGACGTGAATTCGAAAATGAGGTTATTTTGAAATTATAAGAATTATGATATTTCAAACAAGTGATGAGTAAATTCGTGAAGTTGAGAGGGTAAGTAAATCGAAGAAAATGAATTTTGTCGAAGTTTGACATTTTGGGATAAAATACGCCCCGCGCTAAAATATCCGGTATTTATGGACTAGTACCATACAAGGTACCATATGGCCATGATAGTAAGGTGTATAAAGTGAGTAGTATTATAAGTAATTTGAGATAATTCTTAATTATGTGGGCAATTGGTTAATTATTGGATTTGTGGATACATATTTAAGAGAGATTTGTTGGATAATTATAAGGAGGGCAACATCCACGTGTGATTTTGGAAAGTTGGCAGCAAGTTTCCATCTATTCAGATGCTTAAGGAGGTGGTGACTTATTTAGAGGAGTTTGTGGCTTAATCACCACTTAAGTGGGGCCCACACCCCCTAAAATAAAAAACACCCCTCTAAATCACTTAAGGGATATACATATATATCTAATGAAAAGAAGAATGCTTCAGCAAAACTCATATAGGTGAAAGCAACGTGATTTACTTCATTCCATTGCAAATATTCATTCGTTTTTGGCGGGAGGTCCTTTCTCTATGAGTAGTTCAGAAGGTGCTGATGATACTTTCTCTAATACACGCACAGGAGATTTTGAAGACCAAGATAGACGGAGCACGGTACAATCTTTCTCAAGAATATCATACGGATTTTTCCCTACTTCGATTCGCCGTTATGTGTTTTGTCGCAATTGACGTGTGATAGAGTGATTGTCAAGAGAATCGGCTCAGATATTTTAAGGCTATCCCTTCTTTCTTTCTGGCATGATCTATGCGACACGAACGAAACGAGCAAATGCACAATTTCCATAAATGACTATTCATTGAAATATTAGGGGTATCTATATTCTTGATTCCCCATGTGAATTATTATTATATCTTCTGTTCATGGGTCCCCAAAAAATACGTATTTGATAAAGTCTATCCGAGAGGCTTATTATTTTTATGACATTCCAAGAAATCTAATTAATCAGAGGCATAATAGTCTTATGACACTCTGAAAGATGTTATTGGCATACTTATCATGCATTGTTACATTGACCCATGACCAGATAGCTTTATATACGCGTATATATGTATATATATGTATATGGGATATAGAAAAAGGTTACGACGTTATATACGCACCACCACCTGATCAGCTGGTATACGTTGATAATTTGTTCACAGTGGCCGAACTGATATGATGGGATGCCCTAAAAGGCTTGATGATGTTATGAACGCGTATACCTATACATGGCATGGAATATATACGCATATTCATGACATTATAAAAATGAAATGATTCACAGAGTTATGCAGACGTACATGTCGATCCATGTTTCTCTCATGTCTATTACTTATTGATTTTTATTCCTTACATACTTGGTACATTATTTGTACTGACATCCCTTTTGCCTGTGGACACTGCATTTCATGCCCGTAGGTCCCGATAGACAGGCCGAGAGTCTTCCAAGTAGGCTATCAGCTCAGCGAAAGATGTTGGTGCGCTCCATTTGCTCCGGAGTTGCTTGTTTGGTTAGTACAATTTAGATGTGTATTGCTTGGTATGGCGGGGCTCTGTCCCAACCTTTATGACAAATATGTATTCTTAGAGGCTTGTAGACAGATGTCATGTACGTAAAAGATTGCATGGCCTTGTCGGCCTGTGTTCAGTGTACGAGTGGCTATTTTGGTCTTAGAGGCCCATATGTCTTATGTATAAGTTGGTATTACATGTTGTATTCTACTTATCTCACGATAGCCTCTTTGACTAAGTTATCTATGATAGTATGATACAAAAAGATATGTTATGTTGGTACTCGGTTGAGTAAGGTACCGGGTGCCCATCGCGGCCCATCGGTTTGGGTCGTGACACTACTGAACGTAAAGTAGATAATTGGCTTATGAGAGGTACCTTATGGTCATCCTTGTTAGATAAGTTCGGAAGTTGGGATTGCCTCCGTTAAAGTGCTATGGCTAAGTCAATGAGTCGAGGAGGTCGTCTCAAAGGCTGAGTGTGTTGTGGAAAGGAAATATTCTCACTTGTTTGTAGAGCCAAATAGCTGTGGTTCAAAAGGTACTTTCTATGTGTTATGATTTAGCGTAGTTCATGTTAAGGTACCACTTTCTATGGTTATGCCAAATTACAGGGGAAACGCTGCCAAAATTTCTTGAAATTTTGGGAGTTAGCCAAACTTTTGAGCTTTTGGTGAGAGGATAATGATTTAAGTCACATTGGGTGTCTGTGACGGACTCTAACCCTCGTGCGAGGACAAATGATCCTAGGAGAGGGAGAATGTAAGGCCCCGTTAAAATTTCCTAATGATTTATGATTTTAAAGTGCGCTAGCGGTATTTGAGGATAATGTATTCGAGTATTAAAGGAGACCTATGGGATAGAACCACATCATTTTTAAATGAAAATATATGTTTAAGGTGTGTTGGATCATACTAAGGAGTTTTGTGAATGGCAAGAATTTGTGTGGAAAAAGTTGGATACATTAAGTGGAAAGGATGACTCAATTAGCACAAGACCCGGCTTCAAACGAATGCCACTCCTGAAATATAAAGACGTAGGTGGTGATGTACCTATCAAATTAGCCCTTTGAGTCTAGTTTCAAACTCATCAAATCGTTCGTCATTTGGATATTTCTATAGAACATTATGGCGATTTTACCGGACTAATGCCATATGCACGCCCAAATGCGCGACTACGCATATAAGGGGGGTTCTGCCTTATGTGCGCGGTCACTTGCCCAGGTGTGCGGCCGCACACATAGGAGCCCTATAAATACCCCCAAGGAGTAACACTTAGTAAATCCGGATTAGTTGTGGATGCGTTAAATGAGTGTTAATGTGACCTTTTAGACATGTGAAGTCCTATTGGGATGAGTATGGGTGGAAACAATTATTTTAGAATCAGGACCGAGACTTAGGTGTATAAAATTCAATAGAATTGACTAAGTTTATGGGAGGTCCGTCTTATAGCCTTAAATAGTGCAAGGCCATGAAAACTCACGGCCATAGACAGTGTAAGGCCATAGAACTCAGTGCCCCAGATAGTACAAGGCACAGTCCAGGGCATCAACCTCAGTGCCCCAGACAGCGCAAGGCACTGTAGTTTTGGCACCTCGGATGGATCCTTGCACAGCTATTTCGGTGCCCTTAACGATGCCTCGCACTAACGAGGTTTATCCGAGCTAATTTTATTTTCCTGCTTAATTTTGGGACGTGTTCACTTATTTAAAAGCCCTACCTCATTCCCCCATACCCAAACACGAAAACGTACTCTAGAAAGGGAAGCTCTCAAGAACCTAACTTCCCCAAGGTCCCTCCATCATCCAAGGTATGTTCTAACGATGATTCTAAGTTAATTTCAATTCTCCAACACCTTATTAACATGGCTAAATCCTTCCACTCCTTAGATATTCGGTCGAGATACCATTGATGAGACAGTAAACCCTAGAACTCGAATTAAAGAGGAGTGAACTTCGAAAAGGTAATGCTTATACTCCCTAATCATTTATAAATATGAATTGATAAGTTTTTGGAAGAATAGTAAATGGGTTTGATAAAGAGAACCATAAGAACTAGGAATTTCGATTGTTGCAAACATTTGGGTGATGAGAAATGGTGTTAGTTACATCTATTTAGGATTGTAGAATCACCTAGAAGTAGTAGAATGAGAACTTGTTAAAGAAAAGACCAATTACTAAGGTCGATGAGGCTTTACACCCATAAGGTGTTTGATAAAATTCATAAGTTACTAAAACAGGAGCATTAGTGCTAATATTGGTTCCTCTTGATATATATATTGACGTAGATTATCGTTGGAAGAGGCGACAAATATTGTGATACTCTTAAAAAGGGCCATATCTAAGGTATGTGAGGCTAACTAACTCTCTTTACATTTGGGAATGTTTATTATTCTCCATACTTCCCATTCTTTATGATTGTTTTGAGTTTCCTCATAAAGTAAGTATGCCTTAGTCCCATGAATAGTTGTAGAACTTCTATTCTCAAGATGGCATAGTTTCATAATCGTTCAATATCTTATGAGCTTCATTTATGACAAAGCAATTTATTATGAATACATGTCTCAGTCTAGTTCTATTCAGCATTTCAGTATCATGTAACTCAGTATAGTTCAGTAGTTTAGTAGTATATATTGTAGTATGATTCTCAGTTCCTAATTCTAAATTCCTGAATGTTGAACACCTGTATTTGGGCCTAAGGCCACAGTTTATGCTTTATGCATCTTTGGGCTTGATGCCGCAGTTTATGCTTTATGCATTTTTGGGCATGAGGTCACCCTTATGTATACGTATACTTAGGCCTGAGGCCGCAGTTTAATATTCAGACTAACAGGTGGTTCATCATTCAGAAGAAGGAGTATTCATATCCTTACTTCCTTTGTTCAGTTCAGTTATCAGTTATCAGTTATCATTTCAGTTATTAGTTAACGATCATTTCAGTATTCTGTTATCTAGTATTTATAGTTTTTTCTTTCAGTTATTTTATATACCAATGCAATTCAAATGTACTGATGTTCCTTTTTGCCCGGGGCCTGCATCCCGCAATACAGGTAACGATTTACAGGTTATCGATTCTGCTTGCTAGGACATCTCGTATGAGCTATTGGTGAGCCCCAGTCTTTTTGGTAAACAATTTGCATTTTAGTATTCTTAGAGGCTTCATAGACTATAGTTCAGCCAGTTAGATGTTAGTAGACCTTTATGTGTTAGCCTTGTCGGCTACTCATTTACACTTGCATACTTTTCAGTATTTTTTGCATCAATGATAATTCAGTCAGTCTCTTTAATAGATGATCATGTTGTTTATTTATATCTAGCTTATAGTTATACCACATGTTGATCTAGCCATACAGTTGGTTCGCTCGGTCTCATGTAGTCAGGCACCGAGTGACGTGTTACGCCCAGGCCATGGTTCGGGGCGTGACAAAGCTCGGTATTAGAGCATTAGGTTCAAGTGTCCTAGGGAGTCTATGAAGTCGTTTCCAGTGGAATTTCTTTTATAAGTGTGTGCCGGCCATCCATATAAATGGTTAACTACTAAGACATTCAAGATTGTCTCATTTCTTTCTACTCTAGAATGTTCAATGAAACTTAGAGAAATAGTTAACCTTCTCTTCCTATTGAATTCTAGACGTATCGAATGCCTAAGCAACGGGTAGAAAAAACCCAAGGTACTAGAGAGGGTGATAGCCCATTGGGGTATAATTATGAAGTACAGGTTGGTAACAAATGAGACTTGAGAGGATATTGAAAGTGGGATACAATGGATAGTAGTACATAGTAAAGCATAACCTCATCAGAAAGTACAAAAGCATTTGTCATATTGTATGGTTATCAGTTTACCTCAGTTACCAGTTATGCAGTCTTTCAGTTAGCAGGTTTATGGTTATTCATAATGCCAGTATTCGGTTGTTTAGTTACTAGATCTCCAATTTTTAGTGTATCCCAATTCTGGTGACTTCTGAGTACACAGTGATGTATATGGGTGATAAAAGAAAATGTAAGTAACAATGATTATTGCTAAATCTTCACGTGTTTTAGGTACAAATTAAGACTCAAGACTCTCCGGATGGTGCATAAAGTGATTTACCAGATGATGGTATACTCTGAAGGATAAGTTTGTGTATGGTAGCGTATCTGTATGTTATTTACCTCATAGAACAATTTCATTTTAATTCTTGTAAATAGAGCAACATGTTGGATGATGATATTTCATATGTTAGACCCCACGTCGTAACAAGTTAAGAATTTAATTGCAGCGGGCATGAATTTATGACCATAGTTTTGGACTAAAAAGAGCCTAAGGGAAAAATAAATAAGACTCATGCATGACTAAGAAGATATGATGTACAAAATGAGAATCAAGAGCAGCCGATATTAAATTTAAGGGGATGATTCTAAGTTGTTAAGATTTATTCATATTAGAACTATAAAGTACCATATTAGTAAGTTACCATAAGAGGCAACTATTATTGTGAGATAAAGGATATGACAGTTCCCCTTAGGTTACATGACTAAGTGTTTACCGCATATGTTTATAGTCTGATATGATTTTGAAGTGTATAGAAAGTTTGGGGGTTTGATATTTCAATTTCATTTAAGACAAATGATATTTCCCTAAGTGTGATCCATGTGCATCATTCAAAAAAAAGATAGTATGCGATCGTAGAATAGTGTCGGATGGTAAGGGAAGTTAGAAATAACAATATGCTTCACTTTAGTTATCCAAAGTAGAACAAGAATACCTGATTCTAGCATCTGGTTAGTAAAAGAATAGTAAGTAAGTTTTTAGTTGATACAGTGAATTAGCAATTTCATCAGAGCTAGTAGAGGTGCAATTTGATTCACTTAGCCAAGTTAACTCTAGTTAGTGGATGACAACTTGAAATATCGAACATGTGTTAGAACCCAAAGAGTTTAAGTTAAACCCGAAGTACAGTGGCAGTGGAAGAATAAAAAAAATTAGCTATGCAGTAAGAGAGCCAACTACAGAATAATAGCCTTTTAGAATTTTCAAAAAAGGGTCTCCCCAAGAGCGACAATGTGAGTAGAGTTAAATCATTAAGATTGTGTATGATAGTTGTGAATACATCAGCTTTCCATTTATGTAAGTAATTCTTTTTTTCCTAGTAAGAAATATTTCTCAGAAGTAAGTCGGATGATGAGCTATCACTGACGCAAAGTGCATAGAATTGCAGAAAATAAGGAAAGTTGGTCGGATACCAAAAGAAAAGAGAAGGATCCGCAAGTACCAGACCTTAACCTTTGGTCTAAGGGGGAGTTGCGAAAATTATCAGTAAGTCCGGTTGGAGATTTGAAACCCACATATTTAGCATAGGATATAAAAACTATAAAATCATGCCCAGTTATGTATCACGAGGGTAGTGCCATTGCATGAGACTCTAATCTTCGATTTACTGGTTAAAGACATAGCTCACATTAATACTATAAGTGTTTTTAGGAAGTACCTTAAAAAGATAATCAAGTATGAGAAGTATACCTTATGATTGAGGTAGAGAAGAGAACTATGGTGATAGAAGTTCACTGCTTAGTCAATCTAGGAGTCCGATTTTTGGACTCCGAAGGTGGTGGAATTGTTTTCCAGAATAGGACTTGTTCCTACTTAGTACCCGAAGTGAAAGAGATCCCTACTTTTTGAAGTTGAAAGAGGGAATTCACATGCATAAGATGATGGCTTTTGAACAAGGGGGGGATGATGGTACTTTGAGGTACCAAGACGGATTATGTGTCCTAGACGTAAACAGACATATAGAAGGAGGATCATGTTAGAAGCCCATAATTCCAAGTATTAAATCTATCGAGGTTCCCCAAAGATGTATCATGATCTCAAGGAGATTTATTGGTGGAATGACATGAAAAAGAACGTCACAGACTTTGTGGCCAAGTGTCTGAATTGTTAGCAAGTGAAATTAATGCAGCACAAATCCTAGTGTTTTACCATAGAATATACATATCCTTTAGTGGAGATGGTAAATATGGACCTTGTAATAGGATTATCTCGCTTATTTGAAAAGCATGGTTTGTATGGGCGAAGGTGTAAATCACCAGTTGGTTGGTTCGAAGTTGGCGAAGCAAAGTTGTTGGGACCAGATTTGGTCAATCAGTCTATGGAGAAAGTCAAGTTGATTCAAGAGCATTTGAAGACTGCTCAGAGTCGCCAAAGGTCTATTCGAACATCTAACACAGAGACCTATAGTTTCATGTCGATGATTGGGTGTTTCTAAAAGTTTCGCCTATGAAAGGTGTTATAAGATTTGGGAAGAAAGGAAAGCTCAGTCCCAGATACATCTGGCCCTATAGGATCTTACGAAGTATCAGGCATGTAGCTTACGAGTTAGAGTTGACACCAGAATTGGTGGTTGTACATGCAGTATTTCACGTATCATGTTATAACATTAAAGTTTCCAGTATTCAGATCTCATGTCACGACATCTATGTTTCTGATATTTAGATATCATGTTAGAACATTCATGTCTGTTCAAGTACTCATATAGTCATATCAGTCCAGTACTCAAATAATCATGCCAGCCTAGTGCTTAAATATTGATGTCAGTTCAGTGCTCAGATATTCATGTCAGCTCGATACTCAAATATTTGTGCCATTTCAGTATTCATGTATCCACGTTAGTTCAGAATTGACGTATCCATAATAGACTAGGATTCATGTATATGTTTCATGTTATGCGTATAATGATGCCCTATGAAGCTAGTTATGCTCTATTAGCTGGCAGGTATTTTGGAGAAATGCCGAAGGCAGCTATCCTTCTCATTTATAACTTATATTATAATCTCCATGTCTTTCAGTATTCAGGTTGCTCAGTGTTCAGTCAGTTTAGTAACAATTCAGTTCAGTAGCTATTTAGTTTAGTATCTCAGCACATCAGTAATCCTGTATTCTTTTAGTTTAGTATGAAAGTGTTCATGAAAGTTCAATGTTCACATGTTTCCACCAGACCTGTTTAAAGTTAAGAGTCAGCCATAGTTACAGTCGGGACAATTATTCGAGGACGAATGATCCTAAAGGGTAGATAATGTAACACTTTGCAAATCCGAATTAGTTGTGGATGCATTAAATGAGTATTAATGTGACCCTTTAGACATGTGAAGTCCTATTGGGATGAGTATGGGTGGAAACAATTGTTTTAGAATCAAGACCGAGACTGAGGTGTGTAAAATTCAATAGAATCGATGAAGTTTGTGGGAGGTCCGTCGTATAGCCTTAGACAGTGCAAGGCCATGAAAACTCATAGCCATAGACAGTGCAAGGCCATAAAAACTCAGTACCTCGGATAGTACAAGGCATTGTCCATAGCATCAACCTCAGTGCCCCAGACAACGTAAGGCACTGTAGTTTTGGTGCCTCCGATGGCGCCTTGCACAGTCATTTCGGCGCCCCATACGATGCCTCGCGCCGACGAGGATTATCTGAGCTACTTTTATTTCCCTACTTAATTTTGGGACGTGTTCACTTATTTAAAATCCCCACCTCGTTCCCCCACACCCCTAACACGAAAACCTACTCTAGAAAGGGAAGTGCTTAGGAACCTAACTTCCCCAAGGTCCCTCTATCATCCAAGGTAAGTTCTAACAATAATTCTAAGTTAATTTGAGTTCTCCAGCACCTTATTAACATGGGTAAATCCTTCCACTCATTAGATATTCAGTCGAGATACCATTGTTAAGAAAGGAATCCCTAGAACTCTAAGTCAAGAGGAGTGAACTTCGAAAAGGTAATGTTTCTACTCCCTAATCATATATAACTATGAATTGATAAGTTTTTGGAGAATAGTAAATAGGTTTGTTAAAGATAACCATAAGAACAAGGGTTTTAGATTGTTGAATTATGATTCTTGTAATCATTTAGGAAGATGTGGAGGTCGAGTATTAGGGTTGTAGGTTAGGAGGTGGTTGAGTCCTGCCTTACTTCGTACTATTGTGGGACTATCCATTTAGGGGTTTTGTCTAAGATA